>RJWJ010028952.1:0-21011 GCA_004363605.1 Indri indri | reverse complement strand
CTCCAGTGTTCACATATCCTGAAGAGAACATTGTAAAGACTGTCTAGCAAGATGTTCACAGTACAATGTTTTTAAGTGGTGAAAACAAACTGCAGGACGATCTGGACACTAAAATCCTAGTTTGGGTAAAAAAGAAAAAAAAGGGGGGGAAGAAAAGGAAAAAAATTACCTCTGGGTGGTTGTGTGTGTTAAAAAAAAACATTTTTAAGGCATCGAAAATATCTAGAAGAAACCCGTCAAACTATTTCATGTAGTTAGCTCTTAGACTGTATGATTGACAAGGCAGGAGATTTTCATTTTTTACCCTTTGACCTTTTGTATTTGTGCTCGTGGTTATTAGTATTACTATATTTGTAATTTAAAAACTCAATTAGAAAAAGGCTATCCAAGTGTTAAAACAGCACATATCTCACTTGACTCATAACTTCTTTAGGTTTGAATATCATTAACATTTAGCAGTACCATGAATATGAATTCCTTTTCATTTCAATGTCAATGCCTAGTAAAGCTCTTTCTAACACATTAAGATGTAAAGGAATTATAGTGAATACTATAATAACATAGCATATTAATATTATGTAATATACAATATTATAGATGATAGGTAATATAATATTAATATGTGATACAAATATTAGAGGCTCTGAATTTGTCAGAAGCTTAATCTATTTGTGAACCCATTCATTCATGCAATAAATGTTTAAGTACCTTCTATGCATAAAGCTCTGAGCTAGAGGTTAGAAACAAACTTGAAAAAGTCGTAATCCTTATCCCTGAGGAGTTTGTGCCCTGTAGGAATGGACCAGCACACAGAAAATAATTGACACAGCTCGAGAAGTGGCATAAACAGATACGTCTCAAAGGGACGTGGGGATTCACACTCCTGTGAATGGAGGAAAAGGAGCTAACTTCAGCTGGAACTTGAAGGATAGAAAGTTTCCCAGGCAGAGCACATGCATAAGGACGTTGGGCAACATTAATTTACCACAGTTGTATTGATGGATCATTATGTAATGAATGGTTATATAATATTTCATTAAATACTCATGCCATATTTTATATAACTCTTCCTAATTTCTAAAACATTTATGTGGATTTTGGTTTGTTCTATTATTTATGCAATACAGCAATGGACATCTTTGTGTAAAAAAAATAAATAAATAAAGAGCATGAATGAAAGAGCAGAGACATCAAAGTTTCTAGCATGGAACGGGATAACTAAGTGGAGTAATGACCTGTTGATGGTGTCAGATTAGCCCATTTCCTCTGGAAAATTCTCCCCGATGCATTGAGTTGGTAACTGGTAACTGTGCTTGTATTTTATGACATCCTACCTCCTGGTCATATTAAATTAGAACAGATATACCCCTTTGTAACAACATTTTTAAACATATACATGTGTGTAGAGCTATGATTTTTATATAATTGAGTGTTGGCAAAATATAAAATACTATTGAATTGAATTATTATTACGCAGTCAGTGCATCTAGTTGGTGGGTCCGTGACGTTTGGTTGAATAATAAAATAATGATATATACATTCGTAAACTATTATATATTTATTTAATAAGACATATTTTTCTTTCCTTCTATTTTAGTCAAATTAATAATTTTTGTTATGATTCAGATTTTCACAAAATTTGTATTCTATCAACAGTAATGTTTAATTAGGCAATGTTCCTTGAGTTATTGTCGTGCCCAGCTCTTGTCAGTTTCAGTTTGGTTCAACCTTACTCTCCTGAGGTAGCAACGGGAATTGTCAATAAAATTCTTAAAGCAATACTTAGATTCAGAATGAACAATGAAATTTACATATACTATTTACTCGTTGTACTGGAGCTATTTATAATAAATTATCAAGATCATCATATCTTTTATAAGCTATTTTAATTTCATGTATCACTATCACAAAACTTTCATGGTCTGTTGTAGCGATATCGGTATAGTACTTCTTCGGTTTTCCTTCTTTCAAAAATTTCTTTGTTAAAGGATACAAAATTACAGCTAGATAGGAGGAATAAGTTCTAGTATTCTATGCCACTGTAGGATGACTATAGTTAACAATAATATATTATATAGTTTCAATAGCTAGGAGTATATTGAATGCTCCCAACGCAAAGAGATTATAAATGTTTGAGATGATGGATATCCTGAATTCCCTGATTTAATCACCCTACATTATATGCATCGAAACATCACTATGTAACCTATGAAAATGTACAATTATTATTTGTCAATTAAAAAATAAAATTAAAAAAATTCTAAAAAGGTAAGAATGAGAAAGCAATTATAATACCATGTAGGCACCTTATATACAATTTTACATCTATCTGGAATCATATTTAATCATCAAAACTGCATGTTTTCAAATAAATTCCCAAAAGATTTATAAAATATAATTAGGCAAAATATGATGCAGCTTGTATGAATTCCAAGTTTTTACCAAACGAAAGTTTTATATGGAGTTTTAATTAAAGAGTTTTTAGAATTAAATATGAAATGATTGAAAATTGTCAACTGGTCATAAATGAAACCAATAACACTTTAAGAATGAAGCTTGTTCTTGATACTTGTATTTGAAAAGGAAATATGCTAAAATGATCTGCATTTAATTTTCAAAGATTCAGAATCTGGCATAACCTCATTGTTCTTATGGAATGTATTATGGAATCACAGAAAATTATTTATAAAAACACTGCTCAATATATGTATTTTGAATAGGAACATAATACTTTTCTCTACCAATCTGTAAGTTATATGGAGAAAAATAAATGAAGAATATGTGAAATTTTCACAATAAAAATTGAACGTGTTGTAAGTCATAAAAATTTCAATGTTGTAACAGTGTAAAAAAATGAAAATAGCAATAAGATTTGGCTCAATTTATTGAAATTTCATTTAAGACTATATCTGGACCTATAATATATTCAGAAAGTAATCCCTATAGACATTACTTCAGCAATTGCATAATTGGTACATAAATCCTCCTCTTCATAGATTTGCAAACATTCTCATTTCCCTTTTGTTTACTGAAATGCCACTTTTGTTATTTCACCTGCTGTTTTTTTCAATTTAGAAAAAAATTCATTTTCTCTAATATTAAAAAAAATAAACTTGTAATTCCTTTAAAAGTTAACCAAAAGAAATCTGGGTTTTTTTCTAAGCTTTTCTAACATAATTAATAGGAAGCAACAATTTACACCAAATAACCAAATATAAGATTAATTCGTATTCTGTCAAATATTGATTTTTCTCTTTATTTGGGATCTTCTATTATTTTGCTTTCCTCTTCCAGGATACTTCATACATCTTGCTCAAAAATGAAATATAATTGCTATAACAGCATTTAGCTGGCATTCTCATTGTGTGTCTGACTGTGGTGGAAAAGTTACGTGTGTTGGGCAGACCAAGAAAACATCTAATCTAGTAATGAATTATTCCACAGAATGTCATCACTATTGAGCTATTGACACAGTGGAAGACTCATCTCAGTGACAAATTCAAGCTATGCACTAAATGGTACAAAGAATGCCCCTTAAATTTTGTCCCAAATTCTGTCTTGTACACTTGTTTTTTAGACCAACTATGCTGATGCCATTATCATAGACCTGCCTAGATAATCTTTTAGATTAATACCTACCACTGAAAATTGTGTTTTGAAAATATTTTCACTTAAATCAAAACACAACTTTTTCCAACATACATAAAACAAATACTCTTTAATTTTAATTTTTTGGTACTTCAAAAATTTGTATAATAAAAGTTATTTTTCAACAAGACTTTTGTTTCTGGGACAATATAGTTGAACTTAGTATTCTTAGAGTTTTATTTTTGTGGATGATTTATTTTCACACTTTATCATATATAAAATTAAAAATCTTACTTTGAGTTCTCTTTTTCAGATAGTGCTCATTTTTTTTTTATTTTTACTCAGCTTACATGTTCGGCCATTATAGCATAAAATTTCTAAATAATTTCTACTAAAACTAAAAATTTTCCATTGCTTTTTGAAAATATACTGTATGTGCTATGAAAAGCTTGGGATAAATATGAGATACATGATATTCTTTGAAATACATTATGCTAACATTCTGTATTAGTGCTTGCTTTCTTTGCTAAATATTATCAATATTTGTCATTTAAATTTTCTAGTAATTGCACATTTTGTCTGTGTGTGCTTGTATGCACCACTGACATCTTGTGTTCTTTTAACTGAGACCCTGTCTGTAGCAAAAAATATCTGCATTAGAGGATTGGTTGTGAAGCATTTGACAGTAATAATATAATATTTTGTTTTTGAAATAAAAGTATAAAAGCAAGTTTCTACAGTTTTCTTCTCCATTTGAAAACATTTTGATATAAAATGAAGTTTAAATTTTCTGCAATGTTTAGGCTATGAAAAATCAAAATCATTTATTTGCATCAGAGTGTGTTTCGCAAGAAACATTCTCACGCTGTCAGAAAGACACATGGGCCATTTTCCAGGATCATGATCTAATAAACAGTAAAGATCCAGGGATTTCCTCTTTCTTATTGAACTCGTAGATTCATGAATGTCATTATTTTTTCATCTTTTAAAGGGAAACACAGAGTTGCATATGATGTTTCTGGGTTGTGATTTTGATATGAATGATTATATTTTCAAATCTCTTTGTTTTGATAAATAAATCTTCATTTAATAAAGAATATTCATGTTCTTCAATATGAATTCTTGAATATTCTTAGTTTCATCTGAGGTGTTACAAGTTGTAGATTTGACTGGGACAATTTTCTTGTTCATTTTTGTTGTTTTGATCAGTAATTAAAGCTTCAACATACATAGAATTTGCAATATCCTATTCATAAGTCTTACATGGATTATGCTTAACAAGCATTTGCTCAATTTAATTGCGGGTTTTAAAAATTTAGGAAAACATCCTCTTTCAAGATTTTCTATATCTTGTCTCTATTTTGGGTTTACTTTTATATTTTCTGCTTCTTTCATGATTTTAACTTGCAGTCATTCCTGAGGACCTAAACATTACAAAATGTTTCTCAGCTGCCATGTACAACTATTATGATCACTACACTAAAATCATGAGTGCCACAAATGGCAACATGAAGAGAAATAAGAGAAAAGATGTTCAACACTACTAGGAAACAGAATTTCTATGAGGGGATCTATTTATTTACAGTATCTGTGAAAAAGAATTTGGCAAGTTAATTGATTTGCCTTTTTTCTTCTCTATGTGCAAGAGCTACTAAAATCTTTCCTGCCCTCTAAAGCAAAGTTTGCCTCAAACATCAACAACAGCACGATCCACAAAGCCTCATGTAATCTAAATGTGGTTGCCTTTTTACTCAAGCTCCTGTGATAAGATACATAGAGAAGTGTTTCCCTGAGGATTTAGAATTACAGCTTGTGTTGCACCAAGAACTACATGTAGGATCCCAGGGATGAAAACATTCTGTTTTTTCAATAAATTTATTTTTTTTCATGGATTTATCATATTTAGGGTCCTCTGAGGTGTGGGGCCCAGGGAGCAGGCCAGCCTTGCCTGAATCTAAGGGAAATATTGGCTGGGCCATTTGGATTTTCCTTCTCAAGATTTTGGAATTTAGAACTCAGGCTTTTGGCAGCTGAGCCATGTCAGTGGCAGAGGAATGGAACTTTCCTTTGTGGAAGTTCCTCAATCTTCCAGAGGCTGGGGAGTTTACCTCTTCCTTGGATTCCGTGAGATATGCTAACAGTGTTTTAACAAATGCTCTTTTTGTGTAGACTAGCTTGTTTTGTTTCTGTTACGTCTAAACTAAGGAATCTTTTATAAGGCATTGGGTTGTTGCAGAGAGGGAAGAGAAGTTGGAGCATTGGTTGAACCCAGATCATAAAGTGTCTCCAACATATTCATTTCAGGGTGAAGGAAACAAAGCTCATGGAACAAATTATCTCTGTAGTCTCTCAAATTGCCTTGGGATTGTTGCATAGAAGTCTCTTTTCAGCACTTTCCATTGCTTCACATAAGAGTATATGATGTCATTGGACAGGCAGGATTTTTCTTACAATAGGTGACTCTGGGTGTGGGCTGACTGTCAGGGGAATATGAGCTGTGACTGTCTCCTCTTATTGTCTTGTCAGGCTCTCTCAGCTTCTGGCTGGTGGGGGAGGTCTGGGATTTTCAATCCTCATCTATCCCAAATTTGTTCAAGTCAAGTTTTTCCTGTTACAGAGAGGAGGAAGCTGTGCCAGAGATAATCCTTTTTCATTTCCATCATTGCATCCACAGGGGCAGTGTTAAATTCTCACAGAAAACACGGCTCAGTTGTCTTGGGTGTTTACACCTGAGGCTGGAGAAGACCTACTGCCTTCCGTAGAGCCGTACATTCCTACGTATGCTCCCAACAGCACTACCAGTCATGTTTATTCATTTGAAAACCAGTTTCTCACTGTCTCTTGTACATTAATTCATTTAGGACTTTTTTAAAAATTGAATTTAAAGAAGAAATTATTTACTGATGGAACTAATGGCCTGGAAATAATTGCCCAACATAGTATAGCACATAGCAACATGCAGTAATTTACATACTAGAAAGTCTCTTTCAAATGTACTTAGATGCGTGACTACTATTAAGTTATTTTTATATTGTGTCCTTATGTTTATGAGGAATGGTATTGCAAATATTCATTGCCATATAAACCAAGAAGTTCTTTCTTTTTTAAGTGAATGCAACAAGAATGGTCTTACGTAAACGACAAGCTCCTGAAACATTGTATCTATATTTCTTGCTATAGTATCCCCAACATCTGGGAACCTCTCTGGTAAAGGATTGATGCTCAGTACATATTGAATAAATAAATGAATGAGTGAATAAATAAAGCAAAGAATTCTGCGATGCCCTCTTGAGTTTATTTATTCTTTGAAATTTGGGGTTAGTTATTCCTTTTGGTGCAGTGGTTATATACTACTAGGAATATGATATAGGTTCTTCAATACATCTTTTTAAACTAACAAAGAATTGGTGCTGATCCTTTACACATTATCTCCCTCTAAGTACTACAGATGGATATGGTTAGCATGAAATTTATCATCTTGATGGAATTCATGTCTTATAGGCATATGAATTTCAAAACTGAAGTTGACAGAAAATCAACTCTCATGCGTGGCCAAACTATGATTATGACTTTTACTCATTTGAAGTTGCTGTACTTTAAAAAAAATATGGACCTAAAAACAGTCCTAAAGAAGAGGGTCTAGAAAATATGCTTGGGAGTTGTTATAACCACAAAGGCTATAACAGAGAATGAGTTTAAGGAAATCTTCAAGTGTAGGTAAGAACGTGGTAAAAATGATAAACTATCACATATCATGAAAGACAAAGCCAGATAAAATTTTTTAAATAAGGATTTATGTTATACTTAAGAAAGACATTCCTGTTGAAAACTTAAGATGTTGCAGCCATATCTGTCTCTGAGCAGTCCTAATAATGTAGATAACATTCCTGAGGGCATATACAATGCAAGGGAACCAAAGGTGTGGGTCTTGGAGCCCCAAGGGAGAGGGGGATGTGAGGAGCTCTTCCTAAAGGGCCTCTAAATCCATCTGTATAGTAAACAGTGTCTAACAACTAAATACATATACTTATTACTGTATTTTAAATGGATTCAAGTGCTGCGATGATAATTATAACGTAATTTGCCTAAAATCTTTGTGGATTTTGTAGTGCCTTCAGATTTTATGGACTTTCTCTACCAATAAATATTGATAGTTCAGTGCTATGGTTTGAGTGTATCCCCCTCTGTCCTCTAAAAGAGCCTAGAGGCAAAGACACCCAGTAGCAATGAACATATCCAGCACTCAGATCTTGGTTTCTAAATACCATTCCCCATGAAAAGGAGATAGGAGTTCTTGGAGACATGGCTGATTCCAGTGCTGGGGCAGGGAAGGTACGTCATGAATCTGGAACATTTTGTTTTTTTAAAAAAAATATTGGAGCATATCAAAAATACACAGGAGCCAGCTGAAAGAGGCTCCAACATATCATATCTGGGACAATTTTAGCGTTAACTGTAATGACAGGAACAGATTATAACCTATGGGACACAATAGGAATCTATACATCCATACTAATAATAGATAGAGGAGGAAGGGAGAAAGGGAGAAAAGAAGAGACAGGAGGGAGGAAGGAGAGGAGAGAAAAAGAGAAAGAGAGAGAGATTTTTATCTTTTTTTTGAGACAGAGTCTCACTCCGTTGCCCTGAGTAGAGTGCCATGGCATCATCATAGCTCACAGTAACCTCAAACTCCTGGCCTCAAGCAATCCTCCCGCCTCGGCCTCCCAGAGTGCTAGGATTATAGGCGTGAGCCACTGTGCCAGGCCAAGAGATTTTTAATAGAAGAAAACACTTATGATACATGTGGGGAGAGTGGGTGGAGATGTAAAGTTCACATTTTACAACCATTATAGATCAGATTAATTAGAGCAAGAATCAAGTTTAGGAAGAAGCATGTGATGAGGTGCAGGATAATTACATGGACTTGAAATGTCTTCCCACATACTGCTTACTAGTTGCAAAGGAGAAAACAGAAACTGTATAGTGGAGAAAATGGACAACAGTTTGATCAGGTGACAAAATTAATATAACAAATGAGGGGCGGACGATGTATTATGCTTGGGGTGTGTGAGAAGGACACATCATTATTTGTGTAGTTTTCTGGCCAGGGAGGCATGAGGAAACATCATGAGAAAACATTAGCAAACCCAAATGGAGAAACATTCCATAAAATTACTGGCCTTTGCCATAAAAGGCAAAGAGAAGACTAAAGAATTGTTCCAGATTAAAAGCTAAAGAGACAGGCAACTAAATGTAATCCATGGTCTTGGACTGGAGGGGGAACAAAAAGTTATAAAGGACATTATCGAGATAACTTAAAAAATATAAATGGTAGATTAAACGAAATTCAGTGTCTTGAATTTGATAACTGTACTGTGATTATGTAAGAGAATGCCCTCAGTTTTAGGAAATACTTAGTATTAAGAGGTAAAAGGAAGTATAAAAGGCTAACCCCTCGAATGACTCCAAAAAAGTAAAGAATACAGACAAATAGAGAAAGACAGAATGATTTTTAAAATGTGATAAAAATGTTAAAAATTTGGGAATCTGAATAAAAGACATGTGGTAATTTTTTGTGTTATTTTTGTAGTTATTTTTGTGTTATTTTTGTACATTTGAAATTATTACAAGAAAAAGTTTTGAAAGCATGTGATTTAAAGATTTTACTAATTCAGACTATTCTTCATCCAATGAGTTTGAATTAGTTAGAAATGGCTCTAGTTTGTTGAGTCGTACACTGGGAGACTGTGAAAAATCCCTATAATGATACCCCCATAGTTCCTACGGGTAAATCACATGCCAGAAACATCTGTTGTGTGATTCTACTGAGACTTCTGACTTCTATAAATTTGAGGGAGTATGTTTGGGAAGAAAAGCAGAAGTTTCCTACTAGTTAAGTCTAGAATGAAACAGAACTCATACCCTTTATATTTCAAAGCTAATCAAGTGGAAATGTCAATGGGGAAATCCAGGTTAACTTTAATTCCCATCATGACTAAGTGGCATAAAGACTCAGAATATGATGACCTAGAAGTGACCTCAGGGAGAAATCACAGTCAAATCAGAATCACTCATTTCCAGGATCCTTGGTAAGACTGACTCGGCAATTCATAAGTCTCGGCCTTTACAATAAACACAAGCCGAGATCACTACACATATTTTACCCTCAGACAAATAGGCAGTATAGTACCAAGCTATTTCTCACTGTATATGGTGTTTATATATTCTTTAAAAAGATAATTTCAGTTAAACAATTTACCAAGTATAAAGGGAATGTATATGACCATCTTAAATGTATCAGACTAAAAATCTAGATGGTCTTTACCCACATTGGATTTCTTAGCTCTGTAAAATAGCATATTCTTCAAAAGCTATCATTTTAATTAACTAAGAAATAGAGACAATATTGATTTCCTTCAAACTTGTTCAATCCTTTTGGTCGAAAAGGCAGACATGTTTTCATTTGAAAGATAGATAAATCTTAGAAGTTGTGAAGCCTGATTGCCCACAGGTGGTAGGAATTCTTCTCATAGCATCCCTGCCCTCCCTGCTGTTTTAAAACACAGCATCATTCACTGTAAAAAAGAAGTTGCCACGTTGTGAGTCAATTCATTGCAAATAGTGGATACAAATTTCAGCTCTAATGTTGACTACAGGATTTTGAGCAAATAATTTATCTCTCCTGGCCTCTTTCTTTAAAGAATAGAGCTTCCCAAGAAGGTCAAGCAGAACACTGAGGGATCTGGAAGCCGTATGACTTAGAGAGTGACTATGAGAACTGGGGAGATGTTAGGTCTAGACTTGGGAGCTGGATGCCGTAGGATAGCTGCCTCTCCATGGTGATGAAGGAGGAGAGTGAGACTTGGCTCAATGGGCAGAATGAAGCTCAAGACCTGGAAATGCCAGGGAAGTAGACAGTAGACAGAAGTTTAAAATACTAGAGAATTTCCTAACAACTGAGCTGTACTACATGGAGGGGTCTGTTTCAATGGTGACTAATCAGATCAAAGGAGACCCTGGATGATTTGGGATAGCAAAAAGTCCAGCATCGGCCGGGCGCGGTGGCTCACGCCTGTAATCCTAGCACTCTGGGAGGCCGAGGCGGGCGGATCATTCTGAGCTCAGGAGTTCGAGACCAGCCTGAGCAAGAGCGAGACCCCGTCTCTACCAAAAAAAATAGAAAGAAATTAATTGGACAGCTAAAAATACATATAGAAAAAATTAGCCGGGCATGGTGGCACATGCCTGTAGTCCCAGCTACTCGGGAGGCTGAGACAGTAGGATTGCTTGAGCCCAGGAGTTTGAGGTTGCTGTGAGCTAGGCTGATGCCACGGCACTCACCCCAGGCAAGACAGTGAGACTCTGCCTCAAAAAAAAAAAAGTCCAGCATCATGCAAGAGATTGCACTTCTAGACAACCAAAACTCCCAGCTCTAAGTCAATGTGATTCTTTGTCTAATTTAATCTAAGATTGAATCAACCCATTTAAGAAATTAAAGCAAGCTCTCGACTTGTATTAAGCTTCAGATCAACTAAAGCCCCCAAATATTTTTCACAAGAACACCTACCAAGTCAGATTTTCCCAAGCCTGTACTTGCATAGCAAGTTCTTTATTTTTCTGGATGATGTAAGTGTGGAAAGACTTAGCATAGATGATTGTCAACACATGAAATTTAGGGTACTGAATAGGCAAATTATATAGCATACACCAGTGAGTCAGCAACTAATTATATTTGTTAAGCTGGTCAAACATTCTAACTTTTTGAGGTGGCTAATCCAGGCTGGCTTGCACACTCTTTTATGGGATCTTTTAAAACTGTTTCTACACTGGTATATAATCCAATCTATATAATATCCTTGGATATGTTCCTTTACTAGCTACAAATGCATTTAATTGATGAATTATATTCTAGCCCAAGACTTGCTTCTCATCTCCAAGGATGTTAAAGACTATTAATATTGTCTGCCTAGTGTTATCTTTATTAAGTACCTCATTTTTAATTTTCTACACCGTTAGGCTCTATTGCTTTATTAAAGCCAAGATAACTCAACAACTAGGTGAACTTGAACTGCTGAGCATGAATCAGTCCCATCAAATTGACAAATATTTATTGAGGGTCTGTCTACCATATGCTTTGTTTGGTGCAGTGAGAAATAGGAAGGAGTTAAAGAATCATGGTTTAAATTATGTGTAATCTACTTGAGGGATATATAAATATAACAGTATAACTCATAATGCAAGCAGTCTCTGATAAGAGTTAAATGAGGGGAGGAGATGGATAAGCATTTATAGGACTTGAGATGATACCATCTCTCAGGCTGACGTGATCAGGGAAGTTTTCATGGAACTAGTAAGAGTTTGAAGGATGTTCAGATAATGATTAGGCCTCATCTTGGTTTTTCTTTTACTTTCTCTTTCTATTGTCAATAAGGGGATGTTTGTTATAAGTACAGAGGTGTGTCTTGAGAACTCCAAGCGGAGAAAGACAGCCGGGCCTTAGGAAGCAACCATAACAAGGCTTGGAAAACCCCAAGGCTTCCGTTTCAGTATCTCCCTCTGCTTCCCTCACCACCGGCTTTAATCTCTCTCTCCCTCAACACCAGTTTTTTCTGCTCCTATAGTTGTGGGGAGGCAATCCCATAGCTCCAGAATTTACGTGTCATAATTTCAGCCACCCGCAAAGAGAGAAACCCAAATTAAAATTTCTTTAGGGGACAAGTGAAGCTGTTATTTCAGAATAAATAATTTAAAAGATGAAATTTAGAAACAATCATCAAAAGAAGCCAGCGTGGTGGCTCATGCTTGTAATCCCAGCTACTCAGGAGGCTGAGGTGAGAGGATGCTTGAGGCCAGGAATTTGAGACCAGCCTGGGCAACATAGTGAGACCCCCACCTCTTAAAAAATAAAGAGAAAGAAATAATTGTCAAAAGAAAAAGAATTTAAGGTTCTCATTTCACCAGTCTTCCCCCAAACATTTCTCAAAGACTGCTTCCTAGCTCCCTGTTTTTCTTAGACTTTTTTATAGCAAGGTTTTAAGACATTGCTATGGCAATGTAGCACAGTAGGTGAAATATCCATCAACCAATTACATTTGTATCTGCTTCCATCTATTAGCAGATAATATAGAATTGTCTGTACTACTTCTTCACTAAAAGGACAGAGTGCTGTAGAGCAATGGCCCATGCAGGAGGTGATGTATTACTCCACTATTCTCTCAAGTGATAGATGAGAATGGCCAGTCAAATTAGTGCTTCCAGTCTGTATCTTTGGTTATAAAGATCGAGAACATTTGCCTTAGATTGTTGGTGTGGAAAGGTAAAGTAGGATGGTTTCTTGGGGGAAAAAAGCCTAAGAAATGAATCAAAGGATTTCTAGTATGATGTATAAGAAAGTTTAGAGGTGGTTTGTACAGGTCGGTATCCAATCAAGGCCCAAGCTCTGTATTTGATGGTTAAGCCTTTCGAGTCTCTTTGATTACAGAGCAGCCCACCACTCCCTGCTCTCCCATCCCACCTTCACTATGCTGTGGATTTAGTGAAGAAACCAGGTCACTAAAGGTCTTAAGGATGGTAGTGACTTGATAAAACATGTGTTTAAGAAGGAATACTGTGGCCAAAGTGATACGTGCATTGGAGAGAACATAAAACTAAAGGCTGGGAGAGTAAATTCAGGAGAGAATTGCTGTATTCTGCAAAAGCAATGATAGCAGTCTGAATTTTGTAGTTAGAGCAGGGAGTGGAGAGAGGAATTCATCTTAGATTCAATCCAAGGGACAGTCGCAAATTCTGAAGAGCAGTACAGCAGTTATCTAAGATCTACAGTAACCTAGTAAGTGAGAGTAAAAAATATTCCATAAGGTCTTACTCAAATGTTTAGGCAATAAAAATTAGGTAGTAATCTCTTCATTCTAATAAGTGTTCAACAAAACAAAACAAAACGAAACAAAACAGATGACCAGTCATTGGGAGTGATGCAACCTTAAGGCAAGAATCTTGTTTCCTCTTCTTCCTCAATAAGTGATTGCCCAACCCGTATTTGAAGAGTAAGAGTCAGAGGAAACACACAGCTTTGTGAAGCAGCCCATTTTTTCTCTGAGTGTCTGTAATCATTTGAATTACAGTTAGCTCAAAATCTACCTAGCTGGCCTTGGTCTGCCTTCTAAGACTATACAGAAGAAGCCCCATTCCTTATCATCTTCTCTTCTTCAGGCCAAAACCTTTCAGTCCCTTTAACTATGTCTGATTTCCCATCCTTGTTCCTCTTCTCTGGCCATGCTTCCAATTGTCACTGTCCTTTTTGGAGTGTACACCCAGAACTGAGCATACTTTTTGAGGGGCAGTGTAACCCAAGCAAGAATAGAGAGGCTATTAACTCTGTTGTTCCAGATAATATATTTCATTAATGCAACCAAAGGTTATAGTTAAGATTTTAGCAGTTCCTTCATACTCTTAACTCATTTTGAGTCAAAAAAAAAAAAAAATTCCCAAGGTTATTCTCTTCATGTGCTACTGTTTGGGCATGTATGTGTGTGAAACTCACCTTGGAATCGAAGTGTAAAACTTCACATTAACCATATTACATGTTTCCTTGTTGGATTCAGTTCATTGTTCTAACCCAGCAAGTTCCCTTTGAACCCTACATCTGACATGCAGTATTTAGGTCATTTCTCTGAGTCTTAAATCTTCTGGAACGTGGATTAAAAAGTCAGCTCAGTGCATACCCATTAAAACAGAAATTTTAAACAGGGTAGAACTGTGATTGAAACCTCCTGGAGATCTCTCTCCAGGATGACATGGTTTCATGAGTAGTATCTCCTTGGATATGGTCCCTCGCCAGTTCCAAATACACTTAGTTGATATATTATATTCTAGCCCCAAATTTCCTACTCATCTCCAAGGACATTAAAAACTGTTACTATTATCTGTCTCCAGCTTCCCACTGGTCTACCTGAAGAACTCTACAAATGAGAGGAGTCCAGCATGGCTTGCTTGTTGTGAATTTGTGCTGAGTCCTTATCTGTCCTGGAACACCTGCATCAAGATTGCCAGACTGTGGTTCATAGAGTTCACCTTCCTCCCCTCTCCCTTTGAAAATCAAGGTAGCCTATGCCAAACGCTACCTTTTGGGAGCCTGTGCCATTCTTCACTGTCACAGATGAATGCAGCCTTGTGACCTTTCTGGCAACTTTTCTCAGGAAGCTCATAAGTTAAGTTTAGGCCAAGAGATTTAAACTCACTTAAGGCAGTTGGGTTTTAAGGGTCTTTTACAAGAGTTTGATCTGACGTTGCAGGTCTAAACACTATCATCCTTGGTGAAGATGATGGAAGCAAAGCCGGAGCAGGCCAGTTTGATTTGCTTCCTATTTCCCATTGACATTACACCATTGGCTCCTGGAGTGGTTCCTTGCCTTCCTCATTCTACTTCCTATTCTGAGTGCACCTGAAATCCTCCCCACTTTTCACTTCAGCACTTTTCATAAGCCTTCGCTCCTTCTCCACTTTAGCATTCCAGGTCCTGGATGTAACCTTACTTGCGTATTTCTCCTCAGTTATGGATTTTCTATCTTTCCTGTGTATCTTTCTAAAATCTGAGCTGAATTCCTTGAGAGCCACGTCAGCATCTTTGCTGACTTCTCCAGCTTTCCTTAGGCTGGGTTATTTGCAGAGATCATTTGTCACCCAAACCTTTTGAGTGTTCTCTATTTTATAGTTGAAACTGTGGACTTAGACCTAGCTTTAACTGAACTTCTTCTCAAATGTTTTCCAGGTCTAGTTTAAATGTCTGACACTCTTCAGAAGCCATAGATATTCTTTCTCGGGGCTCTCAAGGAAGCAATATGGTAGTGGAAGAAGTCTGGACTCTGAGTCAGGGCTTTGCTCAAAACCTGCACCTGCTAAAACTAGGTGGGTGACCTAAGACCAGTTACTTATTCTCTCTGAGGCTAAGTGGAGACAGTCACGCATTTCCTCATGGAGGCATTGAGATGAATAAATGAGATGCTGCATTTTAACTGCCATGGGTGGTACCTGATGCACGATGGCTATTCAGCAAGTATTTGCTCCCTTCCTCTTTGCCACCTTCTCTCCCCTGCAGTTCACTAACCTACTTGTACTCGTTTTTCATAATTTATTCAAGGTAGATGTTCTTCTCCCGAGTTTTTGTTCTTTTGGGGAGGGTCAATGTCTAGCCAGGTAAGTCAAGAATGTATCAGGCTTCATTTAACTTTGAGTGAAAAAGTATAGACTATCGAAAAGAATGTATCAAGCTTCTGCTCTGAGTGTGGATGAATCCAGCTCCGTCAGCATAGTAGAAATTCCTCATCATTGCCACGTCATTCCTCTGATGGTTTTGGAATCTGGTTAAGACCTCAATCATGTCCTACATCTGGTCAGGTGTTGCTCACTATTAAGTCTAAAAAATATTTAGAAAATATGAAAACATTTCCAGCCATCTGCACTTAGCTTTTCTTTTGTTTAACTTCCTACTCCAAAACATAGTCATCTTTTACATCACAAGGGTGGTTTGTCTCATCCTGGAGAGCTCAAATGGCAGGAATCTGGGTGGAAAAGTGTCACTGACAGTCCAACACAGAGGTCCTTCAACAATGCCTGGAATGCTGCGGGACAAATTGGAGCTTGGCAGTTTTGAGTTGGGCCCCTCATAATAACTATTCTTCCTTCATGCCCAGATTTAGGGCTGAGCTGAAATGGTTTACTTTCTCACATGCTTTTTTGAGCTTCCTTACTTCCACCACTTAAAAATGCCAACCCTTCTGGGTTTTGATGGAGACAACTCTTTGCATTAAACATTCATCACCACGTGTTTCACTTCTCTTCATTCATTTTCTGGTTCATTTTCCACCTGCTGCTGCGTCCTCTTCAAGGTGGACCTGATCCAGACTGCACAGACAACCCATTCTAAGAGGTCTGCGACTAACCCTCCTGTTGGGCAAAGTATACCTGTCAGTCTCTGACCCAGGTGTGCATCACCCAAAATACAGGGGAGGCAGCAGGAGGTACAGGAGGGACCACATGCTTCTGTCACTGGGCTCTATCTCATCTCTTTCTTCAATCTTATGTGAAAAAAGGCCCCTTCAGACCTCAACTACTCACCCCAGTTTGTTACTCTGGATTTTTCTTTTTAGGTTCAGACCTTACCCACAGCTGGACATACATATAACATACATCTGATATCTATGTCCTTCCTGATCATTCCAAGAGGAGCTGTGCCTGGCATTGCATATTTAAGTGCCAACTTAAAGTGGCCTGTGAAGAAAGATGAGATTTCTAATATACCTTTTTTTTTGGTTTGCAGATTCTCTATCAAAAATCTATAAGGCAACCCCCCTGCCACCCATACCCATCCTCACTCAATTCACAGTTTTAAGCAAACTTTCAGATATTTCTATTTGTTACTGGACTGTAATTCTGCAACTATGTCGCCATTCCAAGAAAGGACAATGCAGACTGCAATTTGATGAAGGATTCAGAAAGAAAGTTTTGAGCTCACAAATCTAAATGTAATGATATACACATTCTCTAATCCCAAAATGCCAGGGTCTGCTCTATTTGAATAGGTTGAATTCCGTTCCTGTCGGAATGCCTCGCTCACAGGCCAGGGGCTTCCTCCCTTTGCATTCCCTTCAGCCCCTCTTCTATGAGTCAATTTGTGGCTTCATTCCATGATGAACCTCACAGGTTTCTGGGGGTATCAACTATGGCATGTTATAACACAATACATTCCTGGTTTTATTTGACCACACAAGCCCTGAGACAAGCCTTTCATCTGTGGCGGTCAGAAAGCCTACAAAACAAGGAAATATATGTGAAAAATTTGGTAGGTAGAGGGAGCATCGGTGGGCGAGCAAAGGTCAAAGCTAGATGGGATGTTCTGTTCCCAGGCTCTGTTGGTTGAGCTTGGGTGGAAGCACATCGCAGGCTTGCAGGAAATGGGCATGGAACTCCCCGCCAGCCCATGCCAAGTGCTGACCAGAACAGATGGGGGCAGAACGATAAGCAGCGTCCCACAGCGATGGAAACGTGGAAGCTAATTTGAAATAACTGAAATAGAAAGGTCAGGAACAAATGTCGGCATCCCTGTGTGGGTGGAAATATGTCTGAGAAACTTTACTCCAAGAAATATGAAGGCGAAGGGGAATGCCTTGGAATCAAAGTGGAGATGCCTTCGGCGCTTTACCCCAGCCCACTGGCCGACTCCCTAAGACTCTCTGAGCTTTAATAAAGTTGTCTCTGACCCTCAGTGTGTGCTCTTTGGTTTACCCTTGTTGCTATTTGGTCTCAAAAGTTGGGGCAGCTACTGCTAATGAACTGCTTATAGGAGAAAATCCTTGGCAATGAAAAAGGCAGGAAACAATTTTCCCCTCCTGATATTTTTAGGGTACTTAGAAAAACTTCAGTAAAGTCATGTTGACCTCACCATTCAATGTTCACTATTTCCTCTTCATTTAACTTGATGCTGCTCAGGAATTCACCAACATTTATTGAGTATTTGCATTGGATCAGGTTCAAGAGAAGCTTACGATCAGTCATGTATATCCAAAGGACTGCTAAACTGGAAAGTTTAGTGATTTATGGAACCAGTGAATTAGAGAAGCGAAGATTAGGAGCAGAAATTGATAGTATTAACATGGATATTAATATCTGCACAAGAGTTACTTTAAAAGCAGATGGAGGTGGAGGGGTGAGTGGAGGAATAGAAGGTCTCATAGGCTTTGTTCTCTACTCTATAAGAATGCTTATAGTTTTTAGTTACTATATTGTGCCCTTTGAAAGAAAACTGCTGCCTTCCTTAATCATCATATAATGCCTCCAGATTTTCCAATGTTAGCAATGGAGCAAGAATCCTATGTCCAGAGGGGCAACTGGACCCTGTAGCTCTGACTTGTTCCACCTTAGGAATTTTCTTATTTTTTCTCACTGCCACCACCAAGATGTCTCAGGCAGCATTGCTCCCTCCTTTACATTCTTGTCCAAATGGAAAACAGGACCTAATGCCTAACCCCTCCTTAAAGAGTATTTAAGAAGTAATAAAAGGTAGAAATGTCATGAATCTAGATAATGTGATTTATAAGAGACACTTATCATCTAGAACTTCAGGCTACTTCTCATCCCATCTCATGGCTCATCCCCATGAGCTAGACATTATCTCAGCACCCAGACCCCATGTTTCTTACACCTCTACCTGAGAGAGCATATCCCAGAGAGAAATATTAATACAAGCTCAACATTTATGCACAAGGTCATCAAGGATGTGGTTCATTTTATGTGTCAACTTGGCTGGGCTAAGAGATGTTCAGATAGTTGATAAAACTCTATTTCTGGGTGTGTCTGCGAGGGTGTTTCCAGAAGAGATTAGCATTTGTATTAGCAGACTAAATAAAAAGCATCCATCCTCACCAATGTGGGCATGTATCATCCAATCTGCTGAGGGCCCAAATAAAACAAAAAACTGGAAGAAGGGAGAATTTGTCCTGTTTCAGCTGGACCATCAGCTTGCCCTGCCCTTGGACATTGGAGCTCTTGGTTCTCAGGCCTTTAGACGTGGACTGAATTATATCACTGGCTTTCCTTGTTCTCCAGTTTGCAGAGAGCAGATTGTGGGACTTCTTGGCTTCCATAATTTTGTGAACCAATTCCCATAATAAATCCTATTGCTTCTATTTCTATGGAGAATCCTGACTAATTCAGGACAGATTTCTAAAAGAATAGATTTTTAAGTGTGAGTTTTCTGAATTGTTTCAGGGGTTGCTAGAATTGGCTCTTTAATCTGATTAGATTTAAAGATGATAATGACACTATTTCCAGTAATAGAGAGCACTTACAGTTTATGGCATGAACTGTTCAGAGAAATACACAAAACATCTGCATTGGATGCTCCTAATCAACCATTTATAAGAAGCAAGGAGCTAAGAAACTCGGTATAGACATTTTCAAATATTTCGGGAAAACTAAGGAATATGACAACTTTGGTTGGTTTGTTACTATTGCTGGACAAAGTGGTAAAAGAAAAGGATGAGTTCAGGGATTTGAGATCTCAGCTCAAGCTCTGTATATATGACCAAAGAGCTTCTAGGTGTACCCTGAAGGACAACCTTATCTCCTGTAATCATAGGACTTAAATTGCTGAAAATCAGTCACTTCACAGCCAAAGAAGTACAGCAGTGGGCCCATGGCTCATGGAATTCACTGGTGTTACCATGTTCCCCACCATCCTGAAGCAGCAGTCTTGATAGAAAGGTGATACAGAGAGAAGGTTCCACTGGGGGCTGTGGGTGGAGGGAAGATATGGCTCAGTATGAAGAGAGGCAGTGAAGAGTACCAAGAGCAGTGTTTCAGAGGAAAGGGAATTGTAAGAGTGGCTCTGGCTGTGTATTTGGATCACTTTCACTCAAATCAAGGATTAATATAATCTTCCAAAAAGTTCTTCTGGTTGTTTGACTGTAATTCTGCAACTCTGTCATCATCCCAGAAAAGTACTAGGCTGACTCCAATTTGACAAAGGATTCAGAAATGAGCTTTGAAATTTGTAAATCCAAATGTGATGGTCTAAAGATTCTCTGTTCCTAAAATATCAGAGCCTATTCTGTTTTAAAATGTGAATTCCATCCCTGTTAGAAGGCCTGCTCCCAGGCCAGAGCGTCTCCCCGTTTCCATCCCCTCCTCAGTCTCCCTCTCCAGTTCAGCCTCTGCACTCCCACAAGCTCTTTTCTGAGACACAAATCTGATTGCATTATGCACTTCCCTTTGCTCCCCCAGTGGCTCCCTCTCTCCAGCAGTATCAAGTTCAAGCTTCTCAAATGGTCCTGACCCTCTACCGTACCACCTCCTAAAGCTCTCCGCCCCACTGGCACCCAGAACACTACAGCAGGCCCCAAAGTTCACCCCGGCCTTAAAGCAGGCTGCTACTTCTGCCTGAAACACGCTGCCCACCTTTCCTGCCTACGGAATTTCTACCAGGGCTCCCTTGAAAACCTCCTGGCTGCATCCGCACCTGTCCCACCTCTGTCCAAAGAGAAGAGAGTACTTTCTTTTGTAGCTCCCTCTGCCATGCATAAATCCTGGATTTTGCTGTAAACATTAGCATTTATTGAGCAAATCTACAGTTCATAGCACATGAACTTGTCACATGCAGGACACTCAGTGGCGGAGGGTAGAATAAATGAATTAATGTGTTTATAAACACTGGGTTGTTCTATTGTTTTCTTGTTTTGTTTTGTTTTTTAAGGAAACTTGGAGCATTCGATCACCATATTCCCATTGTTTTTAACCCAAAGAAGTTCAAAAGCAGTCTACAGGCCGGGCGCAGTGGCTCATGCCTGTAATCCTAGCACTCTGGGAGGCCAAGGCGGGTGGATCGCTCAAGGTCAGGAGTTCGAGACCAGCCTGAGCAAGAGTGAGACCCC
>RJWJ010028951.1:0-21018 GCA_004363605.1 Indri indri | reverse complement strand
AAGTTGAGGTTTCTACCGAGTGACTTTAGCGGGAGAGCTGGGAATGGGCTGGACTGAGGCATCCGGCTGTCCCGGCAGCCTGTCCCTCGGCCGCATCCCCAGCAGAGCCAGTCTTCCTGCCCAGAGACAACGCTCCAGAAGCTGGGGAATGCTAAGGAGGAAAGGCACTTCCTCCACTCTCCGCCCCAGCTCAGCCTTTGTACGGGAAGTATTCATGAATAATAGTCTCATTACTGATAATACTCTGTTTAATGCCTGAGGAATCTTTCTCACCTAACACCTTGGGCTCAGGGAGCAAACAGAAAGGTGTCTTACCAGGTATTTGGGTGGGTTCAAAGATTTTCATGCCTAAAAGCAGAAATGAGTATCAGTTAATCAGTTATCTTATATTGTTAATGCTCCCTTTTGTCTATATTTCCCCCATCTCCAACTCTCAAAAAAAAAAAAAGAAAGAAAAAGAAAAGAAAATGGCAACAACAAAAATTCCTTTCAATGGCTCTTCCCTCTCCCATGAGAAAAAGCCCAAACCCCTTAGCCTGGACTTCAAGACCTGTGATCTAGCCCCTACACCTCTCTAACCCTATTCTTCCTAAGGCAGTCCTAGTACGTTGGCTTTTAAATGAAACCGTACGGGGTTTAAGTCTCTGCTTGGTTTAGCTCTACTGTCATTACAGTTATTAGCTCTATGACTCTGGGCAGGCTACTTAATCCCTCTGAACTTCAAACGCTCATTTTGCAAAAGAAATCCTTACCTTGTAGGTTTGTAGGGAGTGAGTGAGGACTAAAGGAAATACTGCACAGAAGTGCTTGCTACACCGTATGCAACACAAACAGCACTCAGTAAACGAAGTCCCTGCTCAGCGCATTCCTCAACTGTCCAGGCTCAGGTGATGTTCTCAGCCCTAGGAGTCCTCCTATCTCCTCCTAACCTGCAGCTAGTCTCAGAGAGTAAGTAAAAGATGATTTACCAGGTAATACAGTGAGCTCCTGGCTTTTTTCCCCTAAGGATGAGAATAAGAACAATTTAGTAAAAATTGTCATCAGCTTGAACATTAACTTAACGTTATACTTGGGTTTTATAGTAGAAAGCTCCAAATACTTTTGAGAAATGGCAGGGGACAGGGTAAAAAAGAGGAGAGAAGACTTAACCCACCCGGAGCCCTACCTTATGGTAAGAACTATGGCTAGTAACCCAGAATCTCTCCAGATTAAGCAAACAGCTCTTGTTATTACTATTATTTTTTTTAGATTCAATCCAAAGACTCTGACCCAAAGTTGTCGTGATTGATCTATATATTTAAAAAAAAATTTTTTTTTTTAAAGAGATGGGGTCTTGCTCTATCGCTCAGGCTGGAATACAGTGGTGCGATCATAGCTCACTGCGGCCTTGAACTCCTGGGCTCAAGTGATCCTCCTGCCTCAGCCTCCCGAAGGGCTGGGACTACAGGTGCATGCTACTACCACCTTGGCTAACTTTTTATTTTCTGTAGAGACAGGGTCTCACTATGTTGCTTAGGTTGGTCTTGAACTCATGGCCTCAAGCGATCCTCCGTCCTAGCCTCCCAAAGTGCTAGGATTACAGGTGAGCCACCATGCCCAGCCTATATATGTATATACATATATATATATTTTAAAATAATGTCTCCTGATTATATAATACATTAAAATTGTAAATAATTTCAAAAAATACAGGAAATCATTAAGAATTAAAAATCGCTTAAAACTCAGATCTCTGATTCTTAGCATTTTTGGTGTATTTCCTTTCCATCTTTTTTGCTATGCATTTATATGTGCATATATATTTTAATAAAGTTAATATTATATTCTATATGCTGTTTTATATCCTATTATTTACCACTGTATTATGAATACTTTCTTGTATCTTTAAATGTTTTCAAAAACATTTCAAAATTGAAATTTCTAAGTTGTTTAGTGTTTTATAATATAATATAAACATAATTTTATTTAATAACTAACTGTTGGACACTGAGGTTGTTTCTAAATTTTTGCTACTGTCAAACAAAAATTATAGGAGGCCATGCTTTGGACTAAGTTTCTGTACTAGGTCCCAACAGACCAGACTAAAAATCGAAATGCAGTCACCCATATTAAAGTTCCACACCACCCGCACTAAGCTGTCTGACCTTTGAAGAAATCAGCAGAAAGAGGTAACAGCCAATTTCCCCAACAGTCCAGTCTAAAATCTTCAATCAGCTTGATACTGAAGTTCCCTCTGCTTTAATCCTTACACACACAATAAGATAGCCTGACATAACAGGATGTTAACCAGTAGTTCTTCTATCGTTCTGTCTAGAAATAACCAATATACTCTTTATTCTTTCCTTCTGCTTTCTTCAGCCCTTCTCTGTCTATAAAGCCAAAGTCTTGTCAGCTCACTGGAACGTTTACTCTATTTTATGGAAAGAAGTGTTGCCCAATTCCAGTATCGCAAATAAAATTTAAATTTGTTGTAACCTTGTCTTTTGACACTGCCATGACACTGTGATAAACATTTTAAACTCAAATCTTTGTGTGTATCTCAAATTTTCTTTGGACAAATATCTAAAAATGTTATAACTGGGTCAAAGGTATAAACATTTTAAAAGCTAGTACTACCAAACTGCCCTCCACAAAAGTTGTTCCAATTTATAACCTCACCAGTTATTTATGAAAATGTTCCTGCCCAGTACCCTTGAGGACATTTGAATAATATCATTAAAAATATCAAAAAACAAACATTTGGGGATGAGTTATACTTTGGAATGTACTCAATAATCAAATGGTACAGCTGACAGCATCTGTTACTCAAATTGCTGGAAGTAGAAATAAATACACAGAATTTTTTTTTTGAGATTAGGGTCTCTCACTCTGTCACCCAGGTTAGAGGGCAGTGGCGTCGTCATAGCTCACGGCAACCTCAAAATCCTGGGTTCGAGCAATCCGCCCCCCACCACCGCCGTCTCAGTGTCCCAAGTAGCTGGGACTACAGGCACGTACCACCATGCCCAGCTATAATTTTTGTATTTTTTGTAGAGACGGGGGTCTCGCTCATTTTTGCTCAGGCTGGTCTCAAACTCTTGACCTCAAGCAATTCTCCTGACTCAGCCTCCCAAAGTGCTAGGATTATAGGCATGAGCCGCCTCACCTGGCCCAGAATCATCATTTTAATTTAGAAAAAACAATGCTATTTGTTATGTCCTGCCCAACACCCTAGGTCACAGTAGAATAATTAGTCACATCTATTTGCTGGGATGACCTTTAAAGGTTGTTAGGAGACACAGAGCTGCTGTGCCATTTCTATAGAGAACTCTATCTGAAACGCAGGCGGGTCTCTGACACACTGAACTAGCAAGCTGAGGTGGGCTCTGCCTTCTTCCCACGTTTCCTTACCATGCCTTCCTGCGCCTACCTGTAAAGGGAGATACCCCGCAAAATAAAAGCCCCCAGAGTTTATGAAAATGTCTTACCGGAGTCTTCGATCTTCTGGGTTTTCTCACCTAAGTTACAAAAGAAACTTATCAGTTTTAACAATGGAACAAAAGAACCAGGAGTTACTATACCTACAGCAAAACTATTTTCAGGTAATATTGCCATAAAGAACCATTTTGTATATCCAGTAAACACTGCTACTAAATTTAAATGCTAGCCAGAGTCTAAATATACCCTGGCTAATGGGCTAGAACCTTCTGCTGGCCCCCTCTATTAAAAAAAACCATCACATATAGCTAGTCTCCTGGGAATCTCAAGGAACCCAAAAATGTCTATTTTGAAGAGTGAGCTGAGGTCCCTGTGAAGTAATCAGTAGACTCGTAACTGCAGTGGGCCAATAATAGAAAGAGGAGTTGCTAAAAGCAAGTTTTCGGGGGCATAAAATGTTTCACCTCTATCAGGACAGGAAGTATCTTCCCAAACATGAAATAAATTGCATGTTTAAGGAAAGGCTGGATCCTTTGCGCTCTTCAACAAAGAAAAACTTATTGTAGCCATATGGGCGAAACACGTAGTAATGAACTTACATGCAAAGAAATGATTTGGCCATATCTCGCTAAGCGGAAACTTTTTTTAAAAAAAGCATCTAATCACCCAGATGTTTTAGTTAAATGATACAAAACGTCAAACATCAGCAAATTTGAGAGATACAAATGTGCTGAGAGTTTTCTATCTTTATCTTCTGAAAGAAACTTTCCCCAGAAAGTTTCCATATCATTCAGATCTCCATAGAGCCAGCTCTCTCATTTAAGGTATGTAAATTTCTCCAGCATAGGTTTTCTCCCCCACCCCGTATAGTCCAAGCCACTGCTTTACATCTGCGAAGTACTCCTTGTCGTGAGCAAGAAAGAGCTATTAAACATCCACGTAAGAATCCCATTTAGAAAGCAGAGCATACTCACCAGCATTGTAGACATAGATGGGTTGAAAATATTCTGAAATACAAACATGTTTTCATTACATGGTACTGAATGTCAGGTTCAGGCTATTGTTAAACACTTACTAATAATAAAGATTTGAGTTGGCTTACATTTAAGATACATAAAACTTCAGTTGTAAGAAATATAAAATTTCAAATCAAAGACAAATGGATATGGATTCATTTTAATTACATGAAAAAGAATCCATGGAAAAACTAGCCAGGAAGACAGCTAGAAACAGACCCCGATTTTCAAACTTTTTAGTAAGAAAATCTTCAAAAGGATCCATCCAGAGCATGCAGCAGTCCAAAGGCACTTTCTGGCAACTTTGGTTCGCATCTATAGGGCCTATTTGACAATGCTGCTCCTGAATAATTGTGGAATTTCCCGTCTGCCTTCCCAAATCTTTCCCACAGTCCTCTGAGACAGATTATTTTTTGTTACATCCTATTTTTCCCCAAGGAAGCTGGAACAGAGCACATCACCACCCTGCCATCCCACCCTTGCTCCGTGAGCCACGTTCCTGCCATTCCTTCATCAGTCTCCCAAATGTTACTTCCTAAGACATCAAAATACAGGAACAGGAGGTAGCTTTCTGCATAAGAGCCACGTGGAAACGGCTGAAGCTGTGGGGCATCGAGAAGTCCTTAAACCCCTGTAAGGCCAGGCGAGGGTGAGAGGGGCCTCTTCCTTGCATGCCCAGGGCAAGGCGGTGTTCGAGAGAAGAGCCACAGGCAAGCCTGGGGGTGGGAGCGGAAGGCGAGCAGCAGTGACCCTGGGCTCTCGACCTGAGAAGGTGGTGGCAGAACACGACGCAGCCGTGAGAAGATGACGGCTGACAGTGTGCCAGTACGGCGGGGAGGCAGCTCTGACCCCATCTACGAGAAATAACACCGATAAAATCCCCACCGCCGAAGTAATGCTTTAAAGCATCTCTTACCGAGATTCTCAACACAGTTTTCGGTTTTGAGCCCTGTAACACAAAGGTAAAGCTTGATTAGTTAAACACAACCTACCTGAGTAAAGATTGCAATTGGTCTGCAGCTATTGGTAATCTAATCCATCGGTTACTAGTATCGGACCCATGATTTAGCCAGATGCAAACTGCAGGAAAATTACATTTTTGTATTTACAGCACAGCCACCCAACAGCTGTATGACCTTTGCCAAAACATCTAACCCTTGTGAAATTCAGTTTCCTTACCTGTATTTTTTACGAGGAGATTGCTTCAAATGACCTTCAAGGGCCCATCCTGAGTAACACTTTCTCATTCTACTCTATGATTAGTTTGCAAAAGTTAGGAGAAAACTTACCTGTCCGCTTAATCCTCTCTTCAGATACTAACTGTCCTCAACAGCAAATCTATGCCTCTACTATGTCAACTCTTATTCTCTGGAGAAAAAGCATCTCAATAAGATCTTCAAGATCCTTAACAGATGAACAAAAATCCTTCGCACTCGTACACAGAAACAGAGTTGGTATGCCTCAGGACATTCATTCGTATGTGAGGAAATCCACAATTTTTGGAGAACAGGAACATGGCACCTAACAGGACCTTCTCACTGGTGATGCCCTAGACAAAGCCATCGGTGCTGCAGTGATTCCCCTGAGAACTGGCAGAAAGGAGAATCTGCCAGCCTGCCCAACAGCGTTAGGCAAGAAAGTCAGTAAGAAAGCACATAGATTTGGTGCCAGTATGAGCCATATGGAAGGCTTTCCAGAATGCACCATGAAGGTCTAGATGCTTCACTGTCTCTTCTCCACACCTGGCTAACTCACTGATCTAACGTGGAAGTTCAGCTACCTGAGGGATGAGCCTCTTTACCTAAGACTGGGGGAGTCCCTGAGAGGCCTGGCTCTACTATGAGAGATGTGCTCTTCCACAGTCTTGTTACCAAGTCCTGCTCTATTTGTGGAGTTCGAACCAAAAATCTAGGTGACTTGGTCCAGATTCTACTGGTCCAGGGAACAGATCTGTTAGAATACGGATGGTGTCCTGAGGCTAAACTCAGGCATTTGGCCAGATTAGAAATTTAAAAATCAGTTCTAGAGGCTATTACAAAATGTTGTCTCAGCAGTAGAAATGTGGGTGTAAGCCTTACCCAGGGAGCTTAGTTGAGGGTGAGGTGAAGGTGAGGAGAATTGTAGACAGGAAGGCTACAAATGTAATAGAAAGATGCAGCCTGGGGTCTGGGCATTAGAAGGATTTTAAGAGCCTTTGTTTTTTGTCTGTAGCGCAAGTTAGACTATGTTTCTCAAAGTGTAGTTTTCTAGCCGCATACTTCAGAATCACCTGTGTGCTTATTAAAATTGAGAATTCCGGGACCCTAGCCAGGACTATGACAGAGAATTGCTGGAGGAGATGCCTCGTAATCTGCATTTTAAACAAGCACTCCGAGATATTTTCATTCAAGAATTTTTTGAGAGCCTCCTAAATAGTAGAGGATGGGTATCTTTAGTGTTTAACACAGATCCATTGTCAGATTGCATTTCTCCTCCCTATTTGACTCTAGATTTAATTTTCCATTAGTATTTTCAACAGCAGGAAAGTAATCAAACTATTCTGAGTTTCTAAAGTTGTATGGGATTAAAAATGGACAGGAGATTGACCCAGAAATAAAAGAGAGAAGGCACAAATATATAAGGAATGAAAAAGGGAACATAACATTGAGCAGATATAAAAAGATACAAGAATGCTATGACCAACTCTATGCCTATTAAAATTTGATATACAAAGTGGACAAATTCCTTGAAAAAAATATAACTTACCAAAAATAACTCAAGAATAAATAGAGAACTTGAATGGTATTATTATAACCATTAAGTAGTTTAAATTTTTTCCAAAGACAATACCAAGAAAACACAAAGATAATTTGGTTTTTATAGCGAATACTAGAGAGAGGGGAATGGCACAAAGAACTCCTAAGACCTGCAGAGGGTTCCTCAAGTATTCAGTAAAGTACTGATCAGTTTTTAAGTGAGAAAACTACCCAAGGCCAGAGAAAGAAGTCCTACAGTCAAGAATAGTGCATACTTTCATCAGCCAGACTGGAAAACCTTATAATTCACAGGCATTGCGTAGAGCATTCAGAAAATTATAGCCTTGGGAGTGAGAAATAATTTGACCTAGATTAAAGTGACTCTGGTTCTGCCTAAAAAATCTGCAAAGCAAGCTCTATAAGAATCAAACCGTTTTCAAGAAACTTAACTATGTACCAGAACAAAGCTAAAGAGTATTTTTAGAAATACGAGACCATGCAAATTGTAACTTTGGGTCTGCATGTGAAGTCTAGCTCCTACAACTAAAGCCTGTTTGGTTCCACGTTAATGCTGGCAAGGATGCGGAGGAAGAGGAACTCTCATTCCCTGCTGGCAGTAATGCAGGTGCAGAACAGAGACAAGATGAGATCGATGTTCTGTTACCTACCCAGGGACATCTACATAATTGATTCTTCCTTCCTCCCTTTTTCTCTTCGAACACTCACCTGACCTTGTGTAAAATGTAGATTTCCTGGGCCTCACAAGAATGTAACTGTTTTCCTCACTCCCCGCTCCTTCTTTTCTGTACACTGTCCCTTAAATACTGAAGTTCCCAAATTCCCCTTCCGAAAAACAGTCACGGGTATGTCAGTGGTTTGTGTTTTTCCTGGGCACATCCTCAAACTTTGGCTTGATAAACCCCCATTGACTGAGAACTTTGCCTCAGTCACTTATTTTTGCATTGTCACTCTCAAAGGTCCCACCTGCAAATATCATCCCAATGGGGAATAGGGCTTCACCACATGAATTGTAGGGGCTACAACTTTCAGTAGACTGAAAGTTAGTACTACTGACAGGTAGAGACATGGAAGATACAGAAGAAACCAAATTGAACTTCTAGAGATAAAAATCCTAAAATGAACAATACACTAGATGTAATTACTGACGAACTAGACACTACAGGAAAAAGATTAGTGAACTTGAAGACATATTATGGTTTGCAGAATAATACCCTTCTAAAGAGGCCCCTCTATCCTAACCCTAGAACCTTATGTTAATATGTATGTGAATATGTTAAGTTACATGGCAAGAGACAATTAAGGTTGCAGATGCAAATAACGTTGCTAATTAGTTGACCTTCAGGTGGGGCAATTATCCTCGATTATCCAGGTGAGTTCAATCTAATAACAAATCCTTTGAGGTAGAAGAGAGGACCAGAGAGATGCAATGTAAAGAGGACTCGACATGCTGTTTCTGGATTTTGTTTTGTTTTGTTTTAGAGATGAAGTCTTGCTATGTTGCCCATACTGGCCTGGAACTCCTGGGCTCAAGTGATCCTCCTGTCTCAGGCTCCCAAGTAGTTAGGATAACAAGTGCGCTACCATGCCTGGCCCCAGTGGAGTATTTTTTTTTTCTTTTTGAGACACCTTTCTTGTTCTGTCACCTGGGATAGAGCGCAGTGGCATCATCATAGCTCACCACAATCTCAAATTCCTGGGCTCAAGATCCTCTTGCCTCAGCCTCCTGAGTGGCTGGGGCTATAGGTATGCACCATCACACCCAGCTGATTTTTCTTTTCATAGAGACAGGGTCTCACTATGTTGCTCAAGCTGGTCTCAAACTCCTGGCTTCAATTGATCCTCCCCTCTCGGCCTCCCAAGGTGCTAGGATTATGGGTGTGAGCCACTGCACTTGGCCAACGGAGTAATTTTTAACAATAAGGAATGGAGCTTTTATTATGTAGCTGACATTCCACCTTTTTCATGTTTTCTAGAAAAATAGTATAAAAGACAGTTAACCTGTGGTATTTTATCTTGGAAATCATGGGCAAGTTTATAACAGTAACACATGATTGTGTTTAGCACACTTAATACAGTAAAATCTTTTTAGCCCTTTTAGAAATGCTGTCTTTTTTTCATTTGGAGGCACGGTTATATCCAGTCACAATGGAACAAGATTCTGGTTACGTCCTCCTGGCCGGGGCTTTTAAAACACCTGGTCACTGACCTTGACAGTGTTCAAGTGGCCTGTCTCCAAACGTGACTTCAGAGAGTTTTTGATCCTGTGTTCCCATTACTCGCCTCTAGATGGCGCCGTGGTCAGCGCTCCACGCAGCACCCGTGAGCCTCGCCGAGCCTCCCCTGCGGCTGGTGTGAACACGGGGTGTCTGGGCACCCCATACCCCTTCCCGCCTCCTCACAGGGGCTCATGATGCGCTTCTCCGTGTGGGCGAGAGGCCTGGATCCCTCAGGGTGAATTCACTGGCTCCATCTCTTTTGTTCCATTGCAATCCCACTCGCAAACGTGAGTTTGAGGGCTCCGTTGCCCACCCGCCCATCAAGCAGACGCCAGTGCTGAGCATGGCTCGAGGCACCGTGGCCGACGCTTCTCTATTAACACGACCGGTGCCTCCACAGACGGCAGCCGGCCAGACGCATCAGGAGCACCGAGAGCGGTGTCATTTCTGCCAGCCCAGCTGCAAGATGGATTTTGGCGGTGATACGCTGTACATGTCTCCTGAACGCCAGTGGTCTAGTCACCAAAGAAAGCGCCATCGGTTGGGGAACGGTAAAGTTCAATGGGCTGGGTGGGGCGAGGGGGAGACTGGCCGGAAGCGTTTGCTGATTTCCATGGTGTGACTCTGAACCACAGCCAATTTCAAGCTACTGGACGTAGGGGGAACTGGGGAGCGGACGTGCATGTCCCACAGTCAGTTCCTACGAGAGGTGTGAGCTCACTCCAGCCGGCTTGGTTTTTGGTTATGTAAGTAAAATCCCTAATATAATACAAGTTTATTAATTTTGTCCTCATGTAATACATTAGATCTCTAAACTTGTTAATCCTACATATCTGCTATTTTGTATCCTTTGACCTACGTCTCCCCATTTCCTCTCCCCCTACCCATGCTAACCACTATTTCATTCTTGATCTCTGTGTCTCTTTTTTTATATTCCACATGTAAATGAGATCATGCAGTATTTTCTTTCTGTTAGGCTTATTTCACTTAGCATAAAGTCCTCCAGATCCACCCATGTTGAGAAAAATGGCAGGATCTCTTTCTTTTTGTAAGGCTGAATAATATTCCATTGTGTGTGTCCATGTGTGTGCACACACACATACATCTTTTCTTTATCAATTCGTCCACTGATGGACATTTAGGTTGTTTCCATATCTTTGCTATTGTGAACAGTGCTGCAGTGAACACAGAAGTGCAGACATCTTCATGAGGTGATGATTTCATCCTTTTCGGGTATACCCTCAGAATAGATTGCTGGGTCGCATGGTAGTTCTATTTTTAATTTCTTTAGGAGCCTAGCCTCCATACCGTTTTCCAGGATGGCTGCACCAACCCACATTCCCACTGACAGTGTTCTAGGGTTCCCTTTCTCCACACCCTAGCCAACATTTGTTATCTCTTATCTGTTTTTTTCCTTGTCTTTTGCATAAGCACTTTTTCTTTCAACACAGATTTACTCCAACCTCCACCTGCCTCCTTGACACAGGACAGCGTGAGGCAAATGAGGTGCCTAGAATACAAAATTTGAGGAGGCATTCACTCTCAGGATCATGCAAGTGCAGGGGGTACAAGTGTACGGCCCTAAGAGTGACAACTTCCTTAAACTTTGCACCCTAGGCACCTCAATGGCCACATAGCTTCTGCCATCCAATTGTAAGTATATCAGCCCCCGTCCAGGCATCAGTGTCTCATCAGCACTACCCCACCCAGCCTTTTTATCTCATAGTATGTTGGCCACGCTGAGTCAAGGCCTAAAAGTCTATCCCATTTCTGGGGCCTACGGTAGTATTCACTCTGCGTGACTCAGCAGCACTGGTTGTTGGTTCATCGAGACAATTACACTTGCAAGACCCAAAACCAGTTTACTCGGTTTTGCAGAAGAATGTAATGCAGGAACACAGCATACTGTTTAGCAACAGGGCAGCAGCAGCTATGTCCCTTCAATGCAAGTCCTCACAGCAGTCCAGGGCTACTCTATATCCCCCCAAATGACAGCTTAGATACGAGGAAACAAGATTACACAGGAAGGTGCAGGGGCCTCTCTAGCTTAGTGGCTTCACGCCACATATGAAAAAACAATGCCTCTTGAACCTATGTAGGACTGGCCCAAGAGGCTTGCACCGCTCCAGGACTAACAAGGACAACTGGGTGTGTCACGCCACGTTCAGGAAAGCCCAAAGCTACGGCCTCCCGTCAAGCATTCACGGTCCTCCCGCTCGGATGCACTCGGCCAGTCGAGGCTTCCGTTGACCCGGGCAGTGTTGCACGAGCACGCAGCTGCCACCTCACCTTTAGGAGACTGCAGAGAAACAGCGCTGGAAGAAAATCAACAGGAGGCCATTTTGATAGAAGAAAAGAGAAAGGGTTTTTATTCACCCTTTACTCACATACGCCAAGGCACAACACCGTAAAATTTCATAATGCTGGGGATAAAGAAAATACCCTAAAACCTTCCAGATAAAAAAACAAGTCTCACTCAAAGTTTCAGTAATTACAATAGCTTCACACCTTTCAACAACAGCTCCAGAAACGAAGTCATTGGAAGAACATTTTCAAAATTCCAAGGAAAAATAACTTCAAAATTATAAATGCAGATCCACATAAACTATTATTCTAGCATAAAGGTGGATTTTCAGACATGCAAAGTCTTAGAAAATTTGCCTTAATGTACCATTTCTCAGAAAACTTCTGTAGAACCCCCACCCCTACCACACCAAACAAGGAGTGATCCAAGAAAGAGTTGCAAGTCCAAGAAATAGGAGATCTTTCACAGGGAAGAAACAAAGTCTCAGAGTGGTCGTGAGGAGAGATTTCAAGACATTCAAGCACACCTAAAGAGCATATCATATCATAAAGCAGGATAATGGGGAAATCCAGGGAAGCATATCCAGAAAAAAAAAAAAAAAGAGAACTGAGAGAGTATCTAATACGTCTGAATGTATTAAGAGGAAATTTATATTTCTCTCAAAGGATTTGGAGGTGAATTACTGATGGGATATAAAAAACTAAGGATACAAACAAACAAACAAATAATATGATAACCCTGGGGTAAAAGAGGTACCGAAGCACAGAAAATCAACTCTCTGACTCAGCTACGGCTTGTCTTTACTGCACCGAGAGAACGGGAAGGGGGAAATGGACGTATGTTAACAGGGAAGGAGAATGGCGGTTATCAGGTACTCTGGGTTCACTGACCCAACAGCCCTTTCTAACTCCCTTCTCGCTCATCTCCTGCACTGTCCTCCCTTGGCGGGAAAGGCTCTTTACCCCCTTCCCAAGCTTGTAGCTATGGGTGACCAAGAAACTGTGCTAGTTAATCACCTGCAATCAGAAGTCTAAGAGCTTCTAGAAAAGTTTTCACTTTCCTTATTAAACAGGTAGGTTTGGCTGTCGTCTGCCTTCCCTTTCTGTCTTAGACATGGACTGATGCCTGAGCTACGACAGTCACAACTACACACAAGAATCAAAAACACACGCATGTTAAGGATGTTGGAACAGAAAGAACCCGAGTGACTTAACGATGTCCATGAGCCACTGTACCAACCTGGACAGCCTACCTCTAGACTTATTAAAGGAAATCTTCCAGTCAGGTTTTCTGTTACTTTACAGCTGAAAGCAATGAAGAGTTTTTAACTAACACATGGTATGTGTGGGCTAAAGACTCATTCTCTATAGTGGGAAGTCAATAGAAGATGTCTAAAAATTTAAAAATCAACATGCTGAAGCATGTTATTTACTTAGAAACGTGAAAGTACGTGAAGACAGCTGAAAGAATTCAAACTGGTACCACTGAGGAGTGGACGCTGGGGACAGGTGGGGCAGGGGACTGCTGTTCTTCATTATAAGCCATAGCAAGGCCTCTCGACATCAGCACTAGTGACATCTTGGGCCAGATAATTCTTTGCTGTGAGGGGCTGCCCCGTGCCTTGTTTCACAGTGTCCCTGGCCTCTGCTCACTAGATGCCAGGAGCAACACCCCCCCTGCCCCCCCAGTTACGACAACCAAAAACGTTTGCCGCCATTGCCAAATGACCCTGCAGGGCAAAACTGCCTCTGGTTGAGAACCACTGCCTCATAGTACTATTTTATCTTTTTTACTTTTAATAACACTGTGAATGTATTATTTTGATAAAATTAAATTATGGATAAAGAAACAGTATGGAAAGAGCTAGACTGGAAACTGCCAGTTGTCATTTCTCCCTTCAAACACTTCTCACTCTCCTTAACTGACCTCTCCCTGGGCCTAAGAATCCTGCTCCTTCCCTCCCAGACAAGCAGAGCCAGACAGAGATACTCACCCCCCAGAAATGCACACTCGTAATGGCTGCAGGTCTTGTTTGTGCTTCGAAGGGTAAGGTTATTGCCAGCCCCTTCCCGTGACACTTGAAAAACCTCACTCAGAGGTATTAAAGTAATTCTTTCACTTTCTTCATCAAAAAATTTTTCAATGGCAACTCCAAAGCACGTGTAGATGGATAACACAGTGAGCTGGTCATTAGTAGCTTGAGGTTTGGCTGAAAATGCCAAGGTGAAATGGCCAAACCTGGCTTGGTTGAGCCCTCCAAATGTAAACGAGGTGTCCTGGCTCATTCTATATACCACATTTTTATAACTGTCCTCACAAGGTCTTCTCAGAAACTGCAGGGCTCTTGTTAGGTAAAAATGAAAAGCTTTGAACTGGAAGCCGTAGATGTAATCTTTTCGAGACTGGCCAGCCGTCTTCACGGCTTCGCTGAACAGCCGGTAGAAGGGACTCTGCTCTCGGGCTTCAGAAACATACGCCGTCAGCGCTATCCCATGGTTATCCTTAAAATCCACAGGCAGAAAGAGCTGAGGCTTTCGGGCTTCCCATTTGGCTCTGGCGTTTTCCCACACGGTGTTTAAGAGCTGGTGGCTCCCTTTCTCCTCCTTGAGCAGCTGGGGAACGTATTTGATTTCCATCCTGTCTGCGCATTTCAGGTATTCATCATCAAACGCATTATCTGCCATGTCTAACATCTCAGCCTTCACCTTCAAAGGAAAAGGAAAAGGAAATGAATATTCTTGAAATAAGAGAGTTAGTGAATATCACTTTCTCCCCCATTGCGACCCCCACCCTCTCACGCCCTGCCAAGAATCTCTCCTTGCTTATTTGGGTATGTTTTTGGGGTAGGAAGTATATTCCATCGCTATTGGTAACTGTTCTCTCTGTGACGTTTACGTCTACGAAAGAGTGGGTGTCAGCGGGTGAGAGGCATGGACAGGACTGTGCCTGCGACTGCTGCATCTGGGCACCGTGGCACAGAGGAAAGAACGATGAGTGTGAAATTAAAGAACGGGTAGCAATCCGGCCCTGAACAGTATTCTTACCCAGATTTTCTCAGACCTTCAAAACTGTTGGGAATCTGAAGTTATGTGTAAAACGCTGCATCTGACAGATAATACGTGATGACAAATACTATCCCTCGTCCTTTGGGGACACCCCTCCCTTCTCCAGATGGCTTGGACAGAACTGATTTTGCCCCCTCAAGCCAAAAGCATAAGCAGGTGATCCAAGTGATCCAGAACACTCCTTGAGGGGGAAAAAAGATCTTCCTTCCTGTAAAACCATAAGCTCTAAGGATAATATTGACCTGGGGCTTCCAACAAGTTATCCTTTTAGTCCCATGGAGAATCCTGTCTGAAAATAAACCAACAAAGAAAGGCTTGCAGAGCTAAGAGGCAGAGAGAGATGAACCCCCTAAAACATACTTGAGGCTGAGTCTAGCTGTACCTAAAGACTGTTTTACTCCAGTCAGAAGAATCAATCAATTCCCTGATTGCTTGAGCTAGTTTGAATTGTGAGCTAGTTTGAGTCATATACAACTGAAAAGGCTGAATGCATCTCTAAATGACACATGTTCCACACCATAAGCAGCAGGGTGGTATAATGTGATTAGCACTAATTTGAAGCCAGACAGATCTGAGTTCCAATGCCATTTCTGTTACGAACTAGGTATGAGAGTTTCCTGAAATTTCTGAGCTTCAATCTTTTCATTTAAAAATGAGAATAAAGGAAATAATATCTTAAGTGCAGGATTGAAGTGAGGATTAAATTACATAATGAATACATGCGAAGCCCTTACACCTCCATCCCTGGCACATCTCAAGCCTTCAACACACTGTGGTTATATTTTTATTATTTCATGATAGGAATATATGTATTATATTGTAAGTTCTTCAAGGGCAGAATATTTATTTTTGAATCCCATCATATTTATCTTTGAATCCCAAGCACCCAGCGCAGAACCTGGCAAAACATGCAAGTGCACTAAATAAGAACCCTATACGCTGGCTTATGGATCGAACAATAGGATGAGCAAGTATGCCCAGGAATACTATTTATGGGTTTCTACAGATAAACGAATAGTGCCTCTTTTTCCACCATTCTATACTTGCATGGTGCATGGCTGCACAAGTCTGCCTAGGACCTCAGCTGGAGACCTTATAGAGACATCTTGCCAGGAGCTATTAAAATCACAGTTTTGACATGAATAATTTTTTTAAAAAAGAGTGTGTGTGTGTGTGAGAGAGAGAGAGAGGGAGAGAGAGAGACTGACGTAAAACAGCAAAACAAAACTTGGTCACATGTCCATCCTATTCCAGTTATATCTTCTTTCCACTATCTCTCTTCTGCCCCTCACAACCAAACTTTTTTTTTCCCCTCGAACTTCTGGGCTGAAGCAACCCTCCTGCCTCAGCCTCCTGAGTCGCAGGGATTACAGGTGTGAGCCACCATGCCTGACACAACCAGCTTCTCGAAAGAGACGTCTATCCTTGCTATCTCCACTTCATTTCCCACTTATATCTCAACCCTCAACCATTCTGGTTCCCACCCCCTTCCTCCATCCAAACAGCTCTCACTAAAGGGGCATTCCTTCTTAGACCCCTTTGCAGACCCACCATCTTCTAGCTGGCCACTAAATGTTGGAGTTTCTCAAGGCTACTTATTTTCTAACTCTCAGCTCTAACCCTAGGTAATTATGTACATGCTCACAGTTTCATTATCATCTATATACGTGTGACCTGTCCTGTAAGTGCCAGATCTACATATCAAATGCCTACTTAACACCTCCACTTGAATGCTCAACAACCCTTCAAACGCAACCTAAGACCAAACTTATAATCTTACTTCAACCACAACCACCTGGTCCTTATTTAAGACCATCTGTTCATTTGTGACATTTTCCTGTATCTCTCCTTCTCAGTCACACTGTGTGACCACTTCACCATTAAGGCCTCACGACCATCTCCAGAGTTCTTTCCATGTGCCAGGCACTAAGTGCTTGCTATGAATTAACTCATTTAATCCTTGGGGCAACCTTGTGAGGTAGGTACAATTATTAATTCCCTATTTTAAGTAGGAGGAAACTAAGACACAGATTGAGATTTATACAGAATTGGGATTTGAAAGCAGGCAGTCTGGCTCCAGAGTCTTGTCCTCTTAATCAAAATCTTCTGTTGCCTCTAAAGAATGAGAATATTTCCAATGATGAAGACCACTGACATTTATATAGCACTTTTTATTTTTTTTTTTATTTTTATTTTTACTTTTTTTTTTTTTTTTGAGACAGAGTCTCACTCTCCTGCCTAGGGTGAGTGCCGTGGCGTCAGCCCAGCTCACAGCAACCTCAAACTTCTGGGCTCGAGCAATCCTTCTGCCTCAGCCTCCCGAGTAGCTGGGACTACAGGCACGTGCCACCATGCCCGGCTAATTTTTTCTATATATATTTTGTAGCTGTCCAATTAATTTCTTTCTGTTTTTGGTAGAGACGGGGGTCTCGCTCTTGCTCAGGCTGGTCTCGAACTCCTGAGCTCAGAACGATCCGCCCGCCTCGGCCTCCCACAGTGCTAGGATTACAGGCGTGAGCCACCGCGCCCGGCCTTATATAGCACTTTTTAAAAAGTACAATTTTGTCTTCATGACAACCCTCATAAAAGGCTGGGCAATTATAAACATCATTTTACAAATGAGAGAACTGTGCCAGCATCAGAAACTGTCTTGATACCAGCCACAGAGTATTCTGCCAGGGAAGTCACTGAAACCCCTATATCCTGGGTTTGTAGGTCAGTTTCTTGATACGGGAATCTGAGCTTTAAGAGATCAAATCACTGCTGTCTTACAGCCAAGAAAGGCACTTTCTTTTGCAGCACAGAATGTACCAGAGCGCAGCTTGGGCACCAATGCCTGATTTATCTTCAAGACTTCAACACAGTATAAGACACCAGATCCTGAAAGCACCTCCCACATTCCTCACATCATATCAGACTTGATCTAATATGTTCCTGTCTTTTCCCTATGCCTCTAACCAGTCTCCAAATGTCTAATTTTAGACATCAAGCCTTTCTGGCCAGACACCACAGCTGATTGTGTGTTCCGGACACTGCGTGCCTTGAGTGGTGAAAAAGCTCTCAAATGCCACCACCACTTGGGGACAATTGAACGAATACTAAGAAATCAGTACGAAAGGCTTGGTGAACAAGCTGATTACATTTTCTTCCTCTGATCTATCCACTGAAACAACAGCTCATTTGATGAAATTCAATTACCAAAAATTTATTACAGAAACATGGAAATGACCTAAAGTTCAAGGAGAAAAATTGGTTAAACAAATTATGGAACATTCATAGAACAAATACATTAAAATTATGTTGCAAGAGGATATTGAATATGCAAATCAAAACCATAATGAGATACCACTTAACACCCACTAGGATGGCTATAATGATAAAAACAAAATCAAAAATGAAGAACGAGTAAAACAAAGGAGTAAAACAAGGATGCAGAGAAATTAGAACCCTAATACACTGCTGGTGGGATTGCGATACTGTGCAGCCAGTGCGGGAAACAGTTTGGCAGTTCCAGAAAACACTTAAACGAAGTTACCATATGAGCCAACACTTTCTACTTCTAGTTATACACTCAAGAGAAGTGAAACGTATGTTCACAACAGTGAGTAATTCTCTTATCATGTATCATAAACTGTAGCTCCCCCAATCCATTTTCACATATATATGTACTACATATAAAAGTAAACTTCGCTCTGTAATGATATCAAATAACCAAACAGTGCTTGTTTTATCTCCATATATGTCAATAACGATTATGTGATTATAAAATTTTTTAAAAAGAAAAAAAACCCCTGTGTTCACAGAAAAACTTGTATGTCAATGTTCACGGCAGCACTATCCGTAATAGCCACAAGGTGGGAACAGACCAGGTGCTCGCCAGCTGACGAATGGATAGACAACATGTGGCACGGCCATGCAGTGGGGTATTACTTGGCTATAAAAAAGAATAAAGAACTAATACATGCTGCAGCATGGATGAACTTTGAAAACATGATGCTAAGTGAAAGAAGCCAATCACAACAGGCCACATATGGCATGATTCCATTCAGGCAAAATGTTCAGAATAGGCAAATCCACAGAAACAAGAAGTTGATTAGTGGCTGCCAAGGAGTGGGGGAAGAAGGGGAATGGGGCTGACTGCTAGCAGATAGAAGGTTTCTTTTGGGGTGATGGAAATGTTCTGTAATTAGAAAGTGGTGACGTTGCACAACATAATAAATATACTAACACCCACTGAAGTGTACACTTTAAAATGGCAAATTTTTATGGTATGGGATTTATGTCTCAGGTAAAAAACACTGCATTTACAGGCAACAGAATACACAATGGTTCTAGATAAACAATGGATTAGAATATCAAACTCAAAAATGTGTAACATTTTAAAAATTTAAGATATTTTAAACACATTAACTGCCATGTGAGTTATATTTAACTCCTGCCTAGTTTTGAGCCCTGGGCCTTGTGAAACATGTAACTCACACGTCTCTTCTCCTTGGGAGTCACACGAACTATTTTTCAAGCTGCATATAACTCACACAGAGAAAACAATAAAAAGTAACAAATTTTTCATTAAATTAGAAAGGATCATTTTGTTTTCAAAGTTTTTATTCTAGTTTCATATTAAAACACCATGGCCCCAAGGAAAAAAATTTTTTTTCTAGCGTGGCAGTCAATGTGTTAAAGAAGGCATTTAAAGTCAGTGCCCAAATACTTCCCCAGTGCTGATGTGGCAGCTAACCATGTGTGTGTGGGGGGAGTCAAGTAAAATACCTGTCCCATATTTTATATAAAAATATACTACAGAACGCTTACAGATTCAACTCAAATAAAATCATAGAAGTTCTATCAAAAAAAAATTCTGAATGTGATAAAATGGTCATTACATAATTTAATAAAAACCATGCAACCAAACAATGCAGCATTATATTATTGGGAAAAAAACATATTTTCAGAATATTTAATGACATGGATCAACATGTAGCACAGTATTAACTTAAAAAGCAAGATAAACAGTACTATGTAGTGTGAACCCATGTTTAAAAATTAAATACAGTACACAGAAAAAAGCCAAGAAGGCTGTATACACCCACAGGTAAAGAGTCTTTCCCTCTTAGTGGAGGGCTTATGGATGATTTTTACTTTTATCTTTTTGCTTAATTTTAATTTTTTCAACTTTCCACAGTTAAAAAGTGTCACATCTGTAAAATGAAAAACAAAAGCTGCTTGTAAAAGAAAAAAGCTGCTTGTAGTAACATTTACCTATTTTACCTACTCTCATTTCCATCATCAACCCACACAGATGCCTGAGACAATGTCATCAGCAAGAGTTTCCAATGTCCACGTGCTTCCCATGCCGAAGGTTACCTGGAAGATGTCCATTAGGATCATGGCTGCCAGCAGTATGGTGACCATTTCAAAATGTCCTGTCTTCATTTTTCTTTTCTAAATTAAAATGAAGAAATTCCAATTTAGTGGGCTTAAAAGAGAGGTTTAGGGGAGTAGAACAGGATGACACTATATATATTTTCATGCTGGATGAGAATGGATATCATGGTGGTCAAGAGGAGACTATCAACAAATTTGTAATGGCTGCAAGAGGCATCAGGTTTTATCTAGTGGTCTAACATCCTTATCCTACAGAAGAGGAAACAAAAACTCATAGAACTTAAGTGATTTGCTGAATATTCAATCTGTCCATTTCCATACTCTTCCAGCTATGTTCCTCCTACCATAGTCACTGGTAGGCATATTTTCTTTCTATCTCTAAATCTCCCCTCAGCACGCACAGGAAATAACACAATCAAACTAAAAAACAGCAGTTTGAATTTGGTCCCCTAGCTCCCAGTTTCTAAGAAGTCTCTAGAAACATGTCCATCCACGTCATCCATTCTCCTGGCCTCTCTGCAAACTAAGTCATGACATTTGGGTAGGATGGAGGAAATGATAAGGCCAGAGCAGAAGAGGCGGCCTCCTTACCCCAAGTACTCACAATCAAGAGAAGCCTAAGAGCAAAACAAGTGTTTTGCATAACTTTCTGAGTGGGAATGAGAATAAAAAGAACTGGGCAGGCAGCAATTCTAACAAGATTATACAACTCTCCTGGCCAAATGCCCAATACTCCTCCCAGTATTTATGATACTGAAAGGGGTAAACGGGAGGCTAAGAGGCCCTCAATGGCTGAAGCTGTCCCAGAGCCGTTAACTAATTCAATTAAAGGCTACACCAGCCCAGCCTACAGTTCCT
>RJWJ010028950.1:0-21026 GCA_004363605.1 Indri indri | reverse complement strand
GGCGTTGATGCGGGGGCTCGAGTTGCAGGGCTACCCATGCATGGAAACTCTGGGCCGGAGTGGCTGGCTTCTGGTTTTAACAACAGGTGACTCCATGTTGCTCTTTCCTCCTGTAGCGTCTCTAAGTCCCTGCCCGCAGATGCCCTGGGAGAAAGCTGCCAACAAGAGGGAGGCCTGGATGGGGAAAGCGTGTCTAGACTCTGGGGCTACAGCAGGCTCCTACTCTTCAGTGGGAAGTTTGGGGCCTTTGCTCCAGCAGAGCAGGGTGTTTGGAGGGGACAACAGGCAGGAGGGAAGAAGCGGGGAGGCTCAGAGGGTGGGTCAAAACCTTATTCCTGCCTTCTCAGCTCCACCTGCAGGCACTGTCCACACTTACCATACTTCCTTCCTCCTTCGCCTAAGACAAGGAAAGCATCCACCAGGGATTCCCCTCTCAGCCACCCCAGCCACAGCCCCCGAGAGCGGGCGTGGGTGCACGCGGACGGGTGGGGACGCCAGCTCACGACACGGCCAGCGTTCGGCCCCTCCATGGCTTGTCTGGTCTGGTCTTGCCCCTGTCACCTGGGAAAAATGGCCCCTCAAGGACAGAGTATGCCTTGCTTTCTCCTAGGAGAATGAACTCTTTCTCTGCTATCTGATGGGGCTCTGGCCAAAAAAATATGTATCTGTCTGCCTTTCCTTTCTTCCTCCTTGAGGGCGTCTCTGTAGCCTTTATCAGGACACAGCTGAGCTCAGAAAAACAGCAAAGTTATGACTACGTGGGAGCCGGCGCCTTCCCCCTGGCGCTCAGTAAGACCTGGGCACCTGCGGCAGCCCTGGATCCGAGCCCCAGGTTGGCCCCGGCTCCCTGGAGTCATTCCGGGAACCAGCAGGGCAGCCGCAGGAGGAAAACAACAGCCCCGATGCCCCAGGTGGCAGTGCCAGCCCAGGGCAAAACGGGCACTACTTGAAGTCCACCAAAGTCATGCCCAGCCCCAGGACTGCAGGAAGAGGCTGGAGAGAGGCTGGGTAGGGCAGCAGGAAGCCTCCTGGGGTTCAGTGTGTGTCCCGACTTGCCATTTCTGACATCAGCCTCTTCCGATGTCCTTTCATGGGGTAGGAACCAGGAAGGGCAGAGGTAAGAAGATCAGAAGAGCGCCGGGTGAATTCCCATGGAAGGCAAGTGGAGCCCATCCATGCCTTTCAGGTAAACAAGTCGCAGCGGCTCTTCCCTCCTGGCCCATCCCGCACGGGCTCCTCCCTGTGGGGTTCCACTGCCTCCTCTGCGCCCACGTCCTCGTTCTAAGGCATGCGATTTGGTTACGGGCCTGTCCTCCCCGCCTCGGAGCCTTAGGTTCCCGGGCTCTGACGTTGGGTGCATGCTCGCCACCTGGGAGGCGCACTGTGAGTGCAAGAATGGATGCTTAGGCTCCAAACGGCAACCCCCATGGTGCCAGGAGCACAGGGCAGCCGCTGGACTTGGGGTGCTGACTTGGGTGCTCACTGGGCGTTCCTCCGAGTGTGAGGGAAGGGACTCAGGAACTGTGGCAGGAGGTGGCTTCCTCTGAGTTGCCGACCTTAAAGAGAACAATGTACCCTTCTGCAGGGGCCTCGTGCCCACTGGGTGGGGTGGGCCGCGCTGTCTCCGTCTGCAGCTCTGCTGGGGCTGCTTCCCCGCCTTGACTTGTGCCTCCAGCAGCAAGTCCAGGTCTTATTTAACCCTGAATCCTGGTCGAAGCCGGGCCCGTTCCAGGTGCGTGTTAGATGAAGCATGTGAGCGTCCTCTGCATGCGCGTGCGCGGGGCCGTCCGCCACTCGCCGTAAGGCAGCTGTTTGGGCGATGTTCTGATTGCCCCTGCCCCTTCCCTGAGCATCCCTGGGGCCCAGCCCAGGGGTGGCTCCTCTTCCTCCCTCTCTCCAGCTCCTGCCTCCGAGGCTGGCTGAGATTCCCGAATTCCTGCAGCCACGGCAAGACTTTAGCGCACAGAGATCATATTTGTAGATGCTCTGATGAGTGGAGGAAAGGGAATATACGTTCTGTTTTATAGAAGGTTTGAGAAATCTTCAGAAAAAAGAACTGAGCTGGCTGCTAACATTCAGCCCCCACCATGCCTGGGGTGTCGCATCCCTGCCCCGTTGCTCGCTTTCCCTCAGCAAGCCGCCCGGCAGGGCCCACACCATCCTGGGGCACACGTGAGAGAAACACTCTCCGTGCCTCCCGCCGGGAGCCCAGTTCCCCGCAGGGAAGCCCAGTGGCGGTGCGGGTTCTGGAGTCGGAAGCTGCATCTTGCACGCGTGTCCCGAGCCAGCTGAGACAGCGAGAACTACCGCTGACTCAGGAACAGACTGGCGTAAAGAAAGAGGAAATCTCCAGAGTCAGCCGCAGAGGCTCGTGGTTTCCTGCCAGTCCGGGGTGTGCGCTGACATGGGCACTGGTTGATGTGACTGACACCTTGCATCTGTCGCTCACACACGCGCACTCACCAACGCACGCCCCCTCCCCTGAGCCCCGAGCTCTCTGCGCAGGCGCAGTGCTGGGCAGCGCCGAGGAGCCACCCAGACGGCCTTCTTGGCTCAGGGAGGAGGGGCGCAAGGGCCGGCTGAGCACGGACTGTGTCCGGAGAGTGGGGACCCTGAGAACGGTGACAGCCCGTTGGACAGATGTTGGCAGGACTGGGGGCAAAATCACCCATAGGCTCAAACCCCAAATGACATGTAAACATGAAATCCACAAAAACCCCAGGTGGAGGCCCAAAGACTAACTAGGGTCCCATCTCGTCGGCCCAGGTCAGAGCCTGTTGTCCCTTATCCCCGTAGCAAGCAGCAGAAGTAATGACAATTACCAAAAATGAAAGAAAAAGAGAAAAGACCTTCTCGGCTCCAATTTCGGGGTTTGACTGTGGTCTCTGGGGAGTGTTCCGGGACGCGTCATGCAGCCCTGATTAGTCATTAACCCAGGGCTGTGCATTTGAGGCAGAACTGCAGGTTCAAAAGCACCTTCTGAGATACAGACTTTGAGGCTCGTCCTATACCTCCAAGTTGAGCAGGCGAGAGCCACCTCTGCCCAAGTGAGGCTGCTGGAGGCTGCTCAGGGACCGTAAGATTGTCTTTCTTAAGGACTGGAGCAGATGATGGCCCAGGTGCGATGACTTCTTGGACGCCAAGTCTAAATCAACAGTAGTGTGCTGCTCCTCCCGCTCAGGGGCCCTGCCTGTCCATGGCGTGTCATCCACCTAGAATCAAATCCTGGGTCAGAGTCACACACAAGTGCCACTAAGTGCTAAGAGTGGTAATGTTAGGCCTCATAACAGCCCTATAATCAGGGCATATATTCCTTTTATACACACAGAAGTTAAAACCGAGGCCGGGTGCGGTGGCTGACACCTCTAATCCTAGCACTCTGGGAGGCTGAGGCCAGTGGATCGTTTGAGCTCGGGAGTTCGAGACCAGCCTAAGCAAGAGTGAGACCCCCGTCTCTACTAAAAATTGAAAGAAATCAGCTGGAAAGCTAAAAATATATAGAAAAATTAGCCGGGCATGGTGGCGTATGCCTGTAGTCCCAGCTACTCGAGAGGCTGAGACAGAAGGATTGCTTGAGCCCAGGAGTTTGAGGTTGCTGTGAGTTAGGCTGACGCCACGGCAACAGAGCAAAACTGTGTCTCGGAAAAAAAAAAAAAAAAGAAATTAAAACCAAGATTGCTTAAGGGACTTGCCCCAGGACCACAAAGATAACTGATGGAGACACAGGTCTTTTGATTTCTGAGTCAGTGTTTGGCCACTGCACAAAAGCTGCCTCCCTCTTTGAACCTGGAACGGTGCCAATTGCCCTCTCAGTCCCAGCGTGGAGACAGGCGGGAAGAGGAGAGGTGAGGTGTGACCAGTGCCCGCTGTGTGCCAGGCTTGGTGTGGGCATCTGCCTCTCCTGCCCTCCTGCAGTGAGTGTTGCTCAGCAGTGTTCTCCGGGGGCCGCCACAGTAGGTAGGAATCTGGACTCAGGAGCCAGACCCCTGGGTTTAAATCTCAGGCACCGCCACAGGCTACTTGTGTCATCCCAGACAAGAGATGTCACCTCTGTGGACCTCAGTTCCCTCATCTGTAAAATGGGATTAGAATAGCACCTACCTCACAGAGGTTGTTTAGGGATTAACTGAGTTAATCCCTTACAAATTAACTTAATTTTTGTAAGGCACTTAGAACAGTGATTGGCACTTAGGAAATGCTCCGCGTTTATTGCTGTTGTTAATAAGTTATTTTTTATATTTGATATTACTTCTAAATGGGATAACCTGGTTGCCTTATTCCCATTTTATGCAGGAAAAAAAGTGATACCAAATAGCCAATAGCTACCCTAGGCCCCAGGGTCCCCAGCCACACTGCCTATCCCATGAAGCTCCCCTCTGTGAGGTCTCAGAGTGGAAAGGTGCCAGGACACCGGACCTGGGCCTCCCGGGAAGGAGCCCAGCCAGCTGGTTTTGCTTTCTCCCTCCCTCTGGGCTCTGCTCTTATTCACCCATCTGTTCTGGGAACGCTCAGACTGTCACCGCACCATTAAGGTGGCACAAAGCACAGGCCAAGCCACTCAGTGGCCAGGCTGCCAGCAGCTTCTTGCTGCCTGAGACGCAGGATGGACAAGCACTTGCTTCTTGGCCTGGCCCCGGGGTCGAATGAGAAGTTACGGATACAGCTGAGGTTTGCTCCAGGATCCCTCACAGGAAGAACCGAAACACAGGCCGCTGCTCCGCAATCCTCTTGCCCCTCTCTCCTCTCCCTCTTGATAGGGTGCAACTGGGCCCTGACTCCTCCCCCCCCCCCAGCTGCTTTGAGAGCTGCCTCTACCTTTTCTTTTTTGCATTTGTGTTGGACAGTTTCTCTTGCGGAAGGGAACCTGTGGTGAGGGACACCGTGAGGTGGGCTTGGCGTGACGCAGAAGGACAGCTGGTGGAGGGGAGGCTGTGGGCTGTGGGGGGCCCGTGCTCACGCACCGCTCTAGAGAGGAGATATCAACAGGCTCATGGAACCATCGGTAAAGGATCTGTACGTGTTAAGGGATCCTAGTTATTGTAATATGCAAATTCTCAAATCTCAGTGGCTTCATGCCTAGACGTTTACTTGTTACTCCTGCAAAATGCAATCTGGAAAGGAGTCACCCAGGCACCCAGGCTGACAGAGGCACTGCCATATTCAACGTGCAGCTTCCAAAATCAGCTGGAGTGTGGACATCCAGCCAGCACATGGGGCAGAGAGGGTGTGGAGAGTGGGCAAAGCTTCTCTGGGTTAGTCTGGAAGTGGTACATGCTGCTTCTGCCTGCATTCCGTAGGCTGGAACTCAACCATCAGGCTGGCTGGGTTCGTGCATGGAACTGGGAAGTGTAGTCCTGGCTGGAAAGGACCTCCCAGCACCAGCTCCACACTGTGGACAGGGAACATGGCTGTGGTGGAATCAACCAGATGCGGATGCCAACTGAGAGGCATTCTGGAATGAACTTCTATTCGTGTGATCTCAGCTGCTCCTGAAATGGAAGAAGAATGAAGAGACCTAAAAAGCCCATCTTAATAAACATGGATAAATAAATAAACAGGCATACGTAGTCACCCAGGAAACCTTCAGATGAGCTCAGTCTTAAAAAAAAAAAATCATGTACAAAAGGTGGAAAGAGTAGCTATTGACCAAAATCAACATAAAAATATAAAAGACTGGTATGGAACTGAAGAGTAACGTCAGGAATGTTCAACCAGGATATCTGAAAAATGTTAACATGGGAGCCTTTATAAAGCTTTGTTTGAGACTTAGGTGTGTCCCTAGAGATGGGTGGTAGGATGTTACTGAGTGACAGGAAGAACAGTCCTACCCATTTTTATTTTGCTTCCAACTTCTTTGTCAAAGTGAATGATTTTAAGACCAAAAAGAGCAGACGCTTTGAATAAAAGACATTGACATCTCCAAAGAATGAGGACTGTGCAACAGTGGAACTTACTCCTCAAACCAACTGAAACATTCTGGCCTAAATGAGTTACATTCCAGAGTTCTAAAAGAATTTTCAAGAAGAGATAAATGTAAATACAGGAATAATTAAGAGCACACGCCCTGGATACCTGAGTTTGAATCTTGTCTCAAACGCTTGTAGCTGTGTGACCCTGGAGAAGGGTCACAATCTGTGCCTTAATATTTCCACCTGGTAAGTGGGTAAAATAATAATACCCATCTCATAGGATTTTTTTTAAGAGTTTAAATAAAATACTATCTATTCTTAGCACTGGGCCTGACGCCTATGAAGTGCTCAGTAACTGTTAACTGCTGCTACTATTACATGCTGATCTTCTGTGAGTAATCTATGAAACATGTCAATCAGAGAAAACTCCAGAAAACAGAGACGAATAAAGACATTCTAGTTTTCAAAATACCAAGAAGTGAATTTTCTCAATGCTATCGGTGTCAGGGAAAATGTCAGACTATATGGTTATTCAACATATATTATTACATACCTGCTGTGTGTTAGCCTCTGTGCCGGGCAATGCAAATAGAACACTGAACACAGTACACAGAAATCTATGCCTTCCTCAGCATAGCAGGTCTAGGAAAGGGAGACATACCATTTTTGAAAATTAATAAATATATAATATGATGTTGATGGGGGGGTACAGAGAAAAACAATGCAGGGCAGAAAGATGCATCATGTTACAGGGTGAGAGTTACACATTTAAAGAGAGGAGTCAGGCAAAGGCACTGTGACTAGAAAACCTTTCTAGCGAAGTCTGAAGACGTGTGGCTCTCTGGAGAAGGAAGCGCAAGGGCAAAGAGTCCAAGAGGGAAGTGTGCCCAGCGTGTTCCTGGTACAGCAGGGAGGTCAGTGCGTCTGCTGTGGAGCTGGGGGAGGGAAGGGTGAAAGATGGGGTCAGAGAGAGCAGGAAGCCAGACTGGGCGGGGTGTTTAAGGCCCTCGTAAGGACCAGGATTGTTACCTAGAGAGAGACGGCAGCCAGTGACCAGAGGAGTGGCAGGCTCTGATTTACACTTTAACAGGGTCCCTCTGAGATGGAAGGAGGCTGCCGTGGAAGTGGGGGGGCCTGCAAGGAAGCTGCTGTAATAAACCGTGCAGTGTGATGGCTCAAACCAGGCTGGTGGCAATGGGGGCTCTGAGACGTGGTCTAAGAAACAGTCACACTCTGGGCAGAAGCAAACGAATTTTGCTAATGGGGTTGAATGAGGATATAAGAAAAAGAGAGGAGTCAAAGATTTTGGCCTGATCAGCTGGGGTGGTGGGGTAGCCGTTAACTGACGTAGGACGGCTACAGGAGTACGGGTGCAGGTTTAGGGGACAAGAGGAATTGAATGAGGAGCTCGTGTTTGGATATGTTATGTTTGAGATGCCTATTTAATATCCAAGAAGAGAAATCTGGAAGGCAGTTGGATTCATGAGTCTGGAGATGAGAGAAGAGGTCAAGGTTGGAGCAGTACATCCATGACAATACTGAAATTAACAAAGGATTAAAGTCTCTTAAAAAAATGAGGAAGTCCAAGGTCTGCACTCCAGTGCATTCCAACGTGGAGACGTTGAGGAGGAGGAACCAGCACCTGGACACCAAAAAGGAGCAGCCAGTGAGACCGGAGGACAATCAGGAGAGGGTGGTGACCTGGAGGCCTGGTAAAGACAGAGTTTCTGGGAGGAGGGAGGAGTGTACTATGGCAGCTTCTGCTGGGAGGTCAAGTCAGGTGAGGACTGAGAAATGGCCACTGGAATTGTTGGTTAAAAAGTTTGTCAATAGATCCTTGAAAAAGAAAGTGGTGATGACGAGGATTCAAGATCGGTTAACCAAGAACAGGTTTTGCCAGATGAAGTACATTCTTTTATTTAGAAAGTGCTCCCAGATGATGCCATAGTCTGCCTAGATTTCGACATGGTGTTTGAAGAAAAAAAGATCCTTCTAGTATCTTTGAACATGATGGCAAAATATGGTCTTATAAAACAGTTGTATTGAATGTATAAATGGCATATTCCAGCCCTCTTTCCCCTTGGCCTGTTCAAAAATTTTATCAAGGACTCAAGTAAGAGCATCACTGGAATGATGAGTCCAATTTGCAGATGTTGCAAACCTGGGCAAGATAGAAATACATTGACGGAACACATGGGACCCCAAATAATTCTGGTGGATTAGATAAGTGGACGGAGCTAACGAATGAAGTTTAACAAGAATGAATGGGAATTCCTGCATTTTGGCACCAAGAACTGAACATCTAAAGGAGGGAACCAGTGTTTGATCACAGTAAATGATAACGTGACCTGAGAATTTATGTTGATAATAAGCTCCACAGGAAGCAGAGCTGTGATACATTACCTAGAGAGTGGTACAAGAAGAGTGATGTCTACAATAATTAATCGTCTTAGGACACTCAGTGCTGGTCAAGCCACACGTACAATATTCATTCCATTCTGGCATCATGGGTAGAGAAGGAAATTGACCTACTGGGGTGCATATGGAGGAGAAAAATCGAGACCCATGAAAACCCCTGCAACCTGCTGGTCTTTCCACACCCGTCTCTTTCTTCTCTGGTCAACTCCCCACATTGCTCCCAGACAGGTTTTCCTCAGACAGCGATAGGATCTCATCACTCACTTGTTTAAAGTCTTCATCTTTCCCCGTCACCTAAGGAATAAAACCTGAGACTCCTGTCCTGTTCTTCCCAGCCTCATTTCCCTCGACTCTCCAGTGGGCTCTGTGCTCCAGCCACCCTGCTTGCTGAGCTCACCACGCTCTCATCCATGCTTTCACTGGTGGAGTTAGTGCCTTCCTCCGGGCTCTCAAAACAACTGTTTTTCCCTGTTGTCCTTGTCTTGTCTCACTATGTTACCCTTGCCTCTTTTCTTACCTATATCCCAAACTAGACTGAAAGCTACCTGAGGACGGGGACAATGCTTCTCCTTTTCACTCTTATTTTCCTTGTTTGGACAGATCTTGCCACAAAACAGGTACTCAGTAAATGTTGATTGAAGGAAGGAAGGAAGGAAGGAAGGAAAGAATAAATGAATCCGTGCTAGTTCCTCTGCTGAAGTGCCTTCCCTTCCTGATTGCCCATTGGCAAATCCCATTCATCATTCCAAGCACCGAGCTCAGACAGCAGGCACTGTGAGAGTCCTTCCTGCTGCCGCAGACCACGCCTTTCCCTGCGCTTCCCACGGCACTCGGCACGTGGCCCCAGAAAGCACTTGGGGCATTATACTTATTCGCCCACCTGGCTATTCTGTCTTACGCATCTTTGTATGCTCAGGACCATGGCTGGCCACATAGCTGGGTCTAGTGTCATATCTTATAAGGAATGCCCAAAGCACCTGAGAAGGTATAGCCCAGAGAAAGGGAAACATGATGCTTTTTATTAGGAAGAAAAAAAAAATGGCCCCTTGGCCTGGTGTTGCAGTGCTCACTCACATCTATGAGGGTAGAGATGGATGGCCTCTATAGTCTTTCCAACTCTAAGGTTTTGTGGCTCTGAGCTCTGAAATTCGATGGAGTTTCCGTATTGCTTAACTGATAGCCTTGCTTCCAGACTATGCAGCCCCAGGGAAAGGTGGGCAAGAAGTGTGCCCCGCTCTGCTGCGGGTGAATTGTGGCCAAGGATAAGTGAGATGGTCACCCTCTTCCTGCAGCAGAGAGGTCAAGGGAGAATTTTCTAATCTCTCTCCATGCCTTATGGGAGGAAGGCATCCTTGGCTGTGGCATCCCATAGGGGCTGGGGCAGGGGCACTCTTCACACCCTATTCCGTCAGGCTCTCAGCCCTGGCTCTCTCCAAAGACAATCTGATTCGGGGAGCTGTGGTCACTATACCAGAAGACCTTTGTCTCCCTGCATTTGGCATACAGAGAGTCAACCTTGTGCCCATGTCACAGTTCATTCTGAATTCTCTCAGAGATCTGGCAGGATGTCATCAGTGTGGGCAGAGAAGGGTCACAGCAAAGACAGAATGTCCCTCTCACCGTACAGCAAAGACTGAATGTGACTCTGGCCCTACAGCAAAGAGTGAATGTCCCTCTGGCCCTCAGCTGCATGGCCACTTTGCCCTGGGATATGAATAAGAGAGGACCAGAAGGCCAGAGGGGAGCTATCCACACAACCGCTCTGCCAGCATTCTGCAGGCAGGACAGCAGCTTTCTGGGAAATCTGTGGGTCAGTGTAGCAGGAGGCTGGCTTGGCCTCAGCTTTCAGCGCATTGATATAGGTTCAGAGGACACTATACCTTGTCCCTACATACCTGGCTTCCTGGAAAGTATGTGCAGAAGATGGTCTGTCTGCACTGAACCTGCTTGGGTCTGCTCAGGTATCTACAGGTCTGAACGCCGTGGGGCAAGAGCCAGGCTGGCCATCAGGGAGCATTTCTAGGTTTGTTTCCTAAGAGCAGACATGATCAGATAACAGCACTCAGGTTTTCTCTTCCATTCACCTTATCAGAGGGACAAAGTTTGCAGGTGCTGCTCTGACCTTTACAACCATCCAAGAAGACACTTGACAAAAGTTTCGATGTCACTCCAAAATGCCCCCCTTGCCTGCCCGTCCTTCCCGTTTTTCTAACACCCTGTCCCTCCCACTGCACTTTCTCTCTTCAATCTCACTACCAGAATTTCAGAAAGTGAATTCAACTCACAATGAACTAGTGAAACCCTTAAGCTTTGTCTCTGAGAGACTTGGGCATCCGTATTGGTCTATACAACTTAGAGGAGTGACTTGCCTTTGACCTGTCAGGCTCCGCAGCGGGTCATGGATCACTCGGTCAAGGACTGGCCCCATCCACAGTGGACGCTGGGCTGGAGCCGGCCTGCGTGGAGGCCAAGAGTCATGCCCTCCCCTGTCACGTCAAGGATGCAGCTATTCCAGGGATAGCTACCAATCTGATGGGCTGTTTTTGAAAAGCAGTGGACGGCAACAATGTCCTATTAGTGAGCACCTGCCTGGAGACTGCCTTGGACCCTAACGAACGACATGTGTTTATTTTAGCACAGTGCCGTCACACAGGAGCCATCCGAGAAGCATTTGGTAGACGTCTGCTGGATTTACTCTATGGGCAAGAATTTAATGAACATTTGGCATTAGTTCCAAGGAGAAATAGAGGAATAATGACAAGTCCCTATTCTCAGGGATCCTAAATTCAGTAGTGGAGAAAAGGCTTACATATGGGAAGGGTAAAATCGCCCCATGCAGCAGTCTGTGACCAGGGTGTTTGTGTGTATTGCCGTCCTGCCAGGAGTGAGGGCTTGGCAAAGCTCTGCTTTGCTCAGCGCTCCAAGCCCTACCCAAGGTGCCCTTGAGCCAGGTGTATGAGAACCTTTGCAGGGCCCAGGACTCTGCTTCCTGGAAGGAGATGGCCCCGTCTCTCTGTCCCTAGATGCTAAAGTCCAATTCTCCCTGCTCTAATTTGGCTGGAAAACATTTGTTAAGTATTGAAGATGGCGTCCTAGAGAAGGATTACAGAGGACACATTAGTGTCACACTAATTTTGGCAGTGAGCACGAGGGTGATGGGATTGGAATCACTCTAATTAGTGTTTTTGCTGCTCTTCAAATGAGGACATTGCGGAGGAAAGAAGCTCTCCAAGGGTCATGCAGAGGGAGCCACAGCGGAACTGAGGCGAGACAGTGCTGTCCTCTTAGACCTCTTACCTGCTTTAGCCGGATGTGCACGTCACACCTTCAGCTCTCTATCCTCGAGCAGACTAGCAACATGTGTCTTTCTTAGCCGTCCTCTGGGTAGTCATCCTGGCATCTGTCTGTCAGTAGAGTTTTATTTTCTCTTCCTTTTAGTTCTAGACTCCCTGGGAAAAGATAGGCAAGTGTCCGTGGTGTTACTTTGATTGTTTCTGCCATTTTGCAAGATGGCTCTGTTCTGGCCTTTAGCTAATCTTCCAGGTCCTTGACACACTTTCTATATTTATGTAGCTGACCGATATCCCCAACTGTATTCCTGGGTTCCTTTTTTGCCTTGTCCATCTTTACCACGTACGGGTGGGGTCCTTGTGGATACTGGCCTCCTTCTCTTCTTTTTCCACACTTTGCTCCCCTCTGCCAGACTTCTGCAATAGAAATGGAGGAATTGGGTATCATCCTGGCTTGAAAATTCTCTGGCCCAGTTGGAGCCTGCTGTGTGCCCCACTACCCTCCTGTCCATAGGCTCCATGGAGTGAGGGACACAGTCTCTCTGGTTTTCAAGTCTGACCTCTATACCTGCACAGCACAGGTACCCTATATGTCCTCAATAACTATGTACTGAATTAATTATTAATAATACATAACCTAGTCTTCAGAGAGTCCAACTTCTACCAAACCAGCAGATGCCTCTCGCCTAATTCCACAGGTCCAAGAACAGGGACTGCGGATGTCCTCTCCCGAATCCTTTCCCCTCTCTCCTGCCTCCTTCCCAGTCCATAAGGAATTCCAGTCTGATCCCCCTTGCAGAACAAATCTCTGCTAAAGGCAGAATTTCCTTTGAGGTCACAGGAAAGAATTTCAACATCAGCTGAAAATAAGCCCCCAAGGTCCTTTGCAATTTCAGTGTTTGGCCCTTTGGACTTGTTGTGTATTTTCAGGCCCAGAAATCTCATTCTTTCATCTCTTCCTGAGATTGGTAGTTTTCAGGCGAACTGGTTGTGTGTGTGTTGGTGGGGGGTGGGCAGGAGCCTGGGGAGAAATAATGTTAAGTGGTCTTTGGCACCTCCTTGGTTTTCAGATGTCTTCGATTTCTCGTCTGATAGAGTGGAAGTATTTTCCCCAAGTATCATTAGCCTTTTCCCTAGTTCCAAACTTGTCAAGTGGCTGTAGGTAAGGAGCTGAGGCGTGAGAGTGGGCACACGCATCCTGCCCAGTGGGCGCAGGCTGGAACATGCCTGCCTGAGGATCCCTGCTGCCCACAGCCTGCTGTGCCACCACCCAAGCTGACCCAACCCCATACTGGCCGGCGGCATGGCGATCCTATGTGAGACAGGGCCTCTCCACTGCTGGCTTCTTGTTTCTCCGACGCACAAAGAATGTCTGGCTCGATAAACATTCACCCAGTGATTATAGGATTAACTGCAACCTGCAGCAAAGGTAAGCCTTTAAACAAAGGTTTTGCTTTGTTTTTGGAAGGGAAAATAAAATATAAAGCAAACAAACATATTATCCATTAATGGGCACTTTAGGCTTTGGGCTTCAGCAATTCAGTTATTAGCAAGGATTTCCTCATGCAGGGATGTAATCAGGTTCAGGCTGCCCACATCCCTCCTTCTCCTCACAGGCTTCACCTCTGAGTGCTGTTGCCATGACAACGAGATGGTTGCAAGAGAGCGAGAAAGATTGTGCCTGTATTTGGAAAGTGAGATGTTTATGAAAATACACATTTTTCTTTTTTTTTTCTTTTCTCTTTGCTGGAAAGAAAGAAGGAATGGGGGAAAAGGAGTGACCCCACGTTCTTTGAGGATCTATTATGTGCCAGGCATGAGGCTAGGTGCTTAACATATATAGTGTTCAGTGTGTATGTATGTATGTGTGTGTGTGCGCACGTGTGTGCATAAAATCCTTTTTCTTGTGAACTATAACTCACCTACCAAAGAGTGCATGAAGTAAAAATGTTAAGCTCAGTGATTTATCACTAGCAAACACCCATGTGGAATCAGGTAAACCTTGCATGAACCCCGGAAGTGGCACTTACACCCCCTTTCAATTATTACCTCCTCCTGCCTCTTCCAAGGAAAAACTATCCTGACTTTTATGGAAATCATCTGTTTGCTTTTCTTTATGGTTTTACCACGTGTGCGCTAATCTCTAAACACTATAGCTTCATCTTTTTCTTTTTTTTAACTTTATATGGATGGAATCATACAGTGTGTGTTCTTTTTGTATCTGGCTTCTTTTGCTCCATATTAATTCACAACTTTTATTCATGTTATTATTTGTGGCTGTAGTTTTTCATGTTCATTTCTTTAGGGTACTTCATTGTATAAATAGAACCCAATTTATTTATCAACAGACTTTTTGATTGTTTCCAGTTTGGGGTTCTTGTAAGAAATGCTATGATGAATATTCTTGTTCAAGTCTTTTTGCACCCATGTGCTCATCTTTCTGTGGGTCTGTACCTAGAAATGGAATTCCTAGGTCATGAGATATGTTAGTAGATAATGAATGCCAAGCAATGTTCCTAAGTAGTTGTACTCCCATCAGCAACGTATAGGTTTCTGTTTCTCTACATCCTTATCAATACTTAGTATTCTCAGTCTTTTTAATTTTAGCCATCCTGGTGGGCATGTAGTGGTATCTCAATGTTTATTTGTTATTTGAATATTCTATGATGTAAATGTCCCAATTTTCTATTGAGTTGTTTTTTTCTTACTGATTGGAAGTAATTTATTATGTAATGTGGACACAAACAAGTTGTCTGTTACATGTATTGCAAACATCTTACTCTCTGTAGCTTCTTTTTTTCACCTTCTTAATAGTGTCTTTTTAGTAAACAGAAGTTATTAATTTTAATGTGGTCCAATTTATCAATTTTTCCATTGTAATTACTCTTATTTGTATTCTGGTGAAGAAGTCCTTCCTTTGTCCCAAGGTCATAATGGTGTTCTCCTATAATTGCCTTCTAGAATGTTTATTGTTTTGTGTTTCACATTTAGATCTAACTTAAACTAGAAATTGATTTTTATGATGATGTAACTTAGGGTTTAAATTTATTTTTTTTTTCAGTATGGATATCCAAAGTGTCTCAGTACATTTGTTGAAAAGACCATCCTTCCCCCATGACTCTGCGGTGCTACCTTCGTAATAAATGGGGTGTCCACATACTGGCTTTTTCTTCTGCTTCATTGGTCTGTTTGTCTATCCTTGCTCCAATTCCACAATCTTAATTACTGTAGCTTTATAATTAGTCTAATTTCCAGTAGAGCAAGTCCTCCCACTTTGTTCTTCTTATTTAAGAGTGTCTTGGTTGTTTTTAGCCCTTCACATTCCCACAAAAATTTCAGAATCAGCTTATCCACTTCCACGAAAGAAAACAATGGTTGCTATTTTCTTTTTTTTAGAGATTGCATTGAATTTGTAAGTCAATTTGGGAGAAATGATATCTTTACACTTTTGATTCTAATTTCCATGATGATTTCTTCTTAGAATTTTCAAGCGTATGTGGATTTTCTGGTTATCTCTTTGTCATTTTTTTCCCCAGAGAAATCCTTTAAATTACTCCAATATTTTGCAGTTTATTGAGACTTACTTAGTGTCCCAGCATATGATAAATTTCTGTGATTTTCCTTGTGTGCTTGGGAAAAAAATTATAGCCTGCAATCACAGAGTGCGTGTCTTATAAGTGTCCTTTAGGTCAAGTGTATCGATTGCATTGTTCAAATCTGTATGATTAATGATTTTTGTCTGCTTGCTATACCATTTACTGTGAGAAGTATGTTAAAAGTCTCCCAGTTGTGATAGTGAATTTGTTTTTCTCTGTGTTCTTTTTTATATTTCGAGGCTATGTTAGCAATGCATAGAAAATTAGAATTATTACGTTTATCCTAACAAACTCAATTTTATCATAATGAAATGAGTCTCTCTTGATCTCCAGTAGTGCCTTTTTTATTGTATATATATAAGGTGTACACCATGCTTTCTTGATACACATATGCACAGTGAAATGATTACTTCGATTAAGCAAACTAATCTATCCATCACCTTCCGTAGTTACCTTTTATGTGTGCGTGTGGTAAGAGCACCTAATATCTACTCTCTTAGCAAATTTTCAATATACAATATTATTAACTACAGTCCTCAGGCTGCAGATTAAATCTGTAGACTTACTTGTCTTCCACAACTACACGTTTGTACCCTTTGATCTACTTCTTCCCATTTCCTCCCCCTCCTCACTCCTGGTAACCACTATTGTACTCTCTGTTTCTATGCACTCAACTTTTTTTTTTAGATTCCACATATAAGTGAGATCACACAGTATTTTTTTTTTCTGTGTCTGGATTATTTTACTTAGTATAATGTCCTGTGTTTACCCACAATGTCACAGATGGCAGTGTCTCCCATTTTAAGGCTAAATAACATTCCTGGTGGGGGATTAGGGGTGTATATCACATGTCTTTGTCCATTCATCTGTCAGAGGACACTTAGTTTGTTTCCATGTCTTGGCTATTGTGAATAATGTGACAACGACCATGGTAGTGTAGACGTCTCTATGAGGTGCTGATTTCATTTTTGATGTAGCTCTCTCCAAAACCATTAATAATTTTTTTTTTAGCTTTTATTTGCCTGGTAAACCTTTTCTATTCTTTTTCTTTCAATCTTTCTGCATTGTTATGTTTTAGATATGTATAAATAGTAATAGATGACTAGGTAATTTTGTTTTCTTTTAATCCTGCCTGACAATCTTTTTTTTTAAGTTGGAACGCATTTACAATTAGTGATATATTTGCATTTAAATCTACCATTTTACGTAGTATTTTTTATATCTGTCATCTGTTCTATGTTTCTCTTTTTCTTTTCTTGTTTTGCCTTCTTTTATATTGATGAGCTTTTACTATTCCATTTTTTCCCATTTATTTACTTGGAAATTATATATTTCTAATTCTTCTAAATGTTAATTTCATTGGTTCCCTATCCCAACTATTGTTATTGTGAATTTTGATTCTCTATATATTTTAAACTTCCCATACTTTGTTATTATTGTTTCATATGGTTGATATTTATTTAGATTAAAATACATTATCCAAACACAGCTGGAAGCCAGAAGATAAGACATAGAAAAATAGCTATTGGTCTCCGTTCTTTCCTTAATCTCCAGCTTCTTTCTAAAATCATATTCCTTTTGTCTGAAGAATACTTTTTAATGTTTCCTTCAATTGTGAGTCTGCTGGTAACAGTTCTCTTGTTTTTGTTTGCGTGTAGTTTTTATGAAAAATTCTCTTTTTAACATTTATTCTTGGTAGATTTTTTAAAATTCTGGACATAACATTTTAGATGGGCAATTATTTTCTTTCAGCCTTTTAAAGATGTCATTCCACTGCCTCCTGGCTTCCATTGTTTTTATTGAGGAGTCAGCTATAATTCTTGCTATGCAAGAATTAGCAAAGGAGGGAAATTGCTCTAAGGAGGGAAATTTGTCTCTTTTTCTCTGTCTTTCAGCAGGTTTAAAAATTCTTAGCCATGACTTCTTCAGATATTGCTTCTGTTCTCTCCTTTTATGTTCCTTCTTCTTATTATATCTTCTGTATCTCTGTCTCTTGTATTTTCCATCCTTTTTCTCTCCATGCTTCATTCTGTATATTGTATTTTGACTTATCTTCCACTTTCAAATTCTCTCTTCTATTGGGTTTCAATAGCTGCTAAAGTTATTCATTGAGTTCTTAATTTTGATTACACTATTTTCTAATTTTAGAATTTCTTTTAGTTTGTTTTATATAGTTTCTAGTTTGCTATCTAGATCCTCAATCATTTCTTTTATTTTCTTGAAAAAAAAACCCAGCATATCTTATATATCTTCTGTTTGCCTCTCCAGATATATGTTCACCCTTCTCCAACCTACTCTCTCTCCAGAAACCTAATCTGCATGGACTATATCAATGGACTTTCTTATCCTCTGGCTTCTAGCTGTGTTTGGCTAATAGGAATTACCAGTAGAACCAGAGGGAAGGAAGAGAGTGATATTTGGTATTGATTTACCTGGTTTCTTCCTTGGGGTGGGGTCATTGTGGGCTGGCCACATTTCCTGACCATACCTTCTCCATCCCTGGGTTCTGATAGCTCTTTCCTCCCCATAATTCTTCAAACCTAGAGATGGTGACGGCTCTTCCTTGTTAATAGATCCAGATTATTAGACCATCTCTCTCCCCTATCACTGTCCATATTTTGTAAAGCATTCTTTTATTAGATTCTCCCCATGTTATCATAATTTGATAGTGCCATCTGTTTCTGGTTGGAAGCATGACTGATACAATGTTTATTTTAGCAAAAGTTTTTGTTTATTTAAATAGTTAGACCCCACGTGGTTCTGTTTCTACTGTCCTTTGTTTCTGTTGTTTTGTTATTCATATTTTCCTATTTCATGCAGCTATTTTAAATTATGTGCTAGTACTTGTATGTGCAATATTTCTTATAGAAATGTATTCTTCATTTAGAGAGGATTAACATTTGCTTCTGCCAGGTAGTTGGGATTATTCTAAAATGAAGTGGCTAGGAGGCCTTATGTAGTTCAAGTTTATCCTTATTTCTTCAGCATCTGAACTTGAACTGGGAGGATTTACCAGCAACCCTCCTCACCAGCTTAATGGTGGCATTTAATAGGTCCTCAATAGCAGTTCGAAATGCTGAATTGAGGGGGCAGAGCAAGATGGCCGAATAGAAACTTCCAGCAATTGTCCCTCCACTTGGCAAGCAAACACCTTCCGAAGAACCAAAAATCAGGTGAGCAATCATACTACATCATTTTAACATTTTTTTAACAAAAGCTAAGGGATTTCATTAACACCAGAGCTGTCCTACAAGAAATGCTAAAAGGAATTCCTCGATCTGAAAGAAAAAGATGTTAATGAAAAATAAGAAATCATCTGGAACTATGTAACTAACTAGTAATAGTAAGTACACAAATACAGACTACTCTGTTACCATAATTGCAGTGCATAAACCACTTATATCTTGAGTAGGAAGCCTAAAAGACAAACCTATCAAAAACAACTACAACTTTTTGAAAGGTAGTTAGTATAAAAAGATATGGATGGAAACAATAAAAAGTTAAAAAGTTGGGGGGGAATGGAGTTAAAGGTAGAATTTCTGTTAGATTTCCCTTTGCTTGTTTGTTTCTTTGCAAACAGGGTTATCACATATTTAAAATAATTGGTTATGAATTTTTTTTGCAAGCCTCATGGTAATTTCAAATAAAAAAACTTATGACAGATGCACAAAAAATATAAAGCAAGAAATTAAAGCACACTACCAGAGAAAATCCCTTTTAACAAAGGAAAACAGGAAGAAAGTAAGAAAGAAAGATAGGACACAAAGCAATCAGATATCCAATAATAATATGACAGTAGTAAGTTCTTATCTATTATTAATAACATTAAATGTGAATAAATTAACTCTACAATCAAAAGAGTGGCTGAATGGCTAAATAAAAAAAAAAAAAAGAAAACAAAAAACAAGAGCCAACCGTATGTTGTCTGTGAGAAACACACTTGACCTATAAAAATACACATAGACTGAAAACAAAGGGATGGAAAAAGATATTCTATGCAAATGGAAGCCAAAAAAAAAAAAAGGCAGGAATAGCTATACTTTTATCAGATAAAATAGATTTCAAGAAAAAAACTGTAAAAAGAGACAAAGAAGGTCATTATATAATGACAAAGGGGTCAATTCAGCAACAGGATATCACAATGCTAAATATATATGTACCCAACACTGGAGCACCAAGATATAAAGAGCTCAAGAGAGAGAGAGTTAGATCCCAATACAATAATTGATGGAGACCTCAACACTCCACTGTCAGCATTGGACAGATCATCCAGACAGAAAGTCAACAAAGAAACATTGGACTTAACCTATAGACCAAATGGACTTAATAGATATTTATAGAACATTTCATCCAATAGCTGCAGAATACACATTCTTCTCCTCAGCTCAAGGATAGACCATGTGTTACTCCATAAAACAAGTCTTAAAAAATTCAAAAAAGCTGAAATCATACCAAGTATTTTCTCTTACCACAATGGAATAAAACTAGAAATCAATAACAAGATGAACATTGGAAAATATACAAACACATGGAAATTAAACAATATGCTCCTGAATGGCCAGTGCATCAATGAAGAGACTAAGAAGGAAATTTAAAAATTTCTTGAAACAACTGAAAATGAAAACACAACATATCAAAACTTATGGGATATAGCTAAAGCAGTAGTAAGAGGAATGTTTATAGCAATAAGTGCTTACATCAAAAAAGTAGAAAAGCAGCAAGTAAATAACCTAATCATGCATCTCAGAGAACTAGAAAACAAGAGCAAACCAAACCCAAAATTAGTAGAAGAGAATAAATAATGATGATCAGAGCAGAAATATATGAAACAAAAGAAACAATACAAAATTACAGTGAAACAAAAAGTGGGTTTTTTGAAAAGATAAGCAAAATTGACACACATTTAGCCAGACTAAGAAAAAAGAGAGAAGACCCAAATAAATAAAATCAGAGATGAAAAAGGAGACATTACAACTGATACTACAGAACTGATTTTGCAGAAATCCAAAGGATCATTAGAGACTACTGTAAGCAATTATATGTGAATAAATTGGAAATCTTAGAAGAAATGGATAAACTCCTAGACACGTACAATCTACCAAGATTAAACCAGGAGGATCCAAAATCTGAATAAACCAATAATAAGTAACAAGATAGAAGCAGTAATTAAAAAGTCTTCTATCAAAGAAGACATGAAAAGTGGTAAAGTGCTGAATCCAAGGGGCTAGTGAAGGCTGCAGCAAGGAGGGGACGGACGAGAAGGGAGGAGAGAGGTCCCCAGAGGCGGAGGAAATCTGGACCCGTATTCTTGTCAGCTGGGTCCCCCGCGGCTGGCTAACTGGGCAGAGGGGGAGAACACAGGCTCACCTGGAGCTGGGTGGTGCAGGCAGCAGGAAGGGCTGAGAGCAGGGATGGGAGGAGCAACCGTGGTAATAGCATCCAGGTACTGAGCCAGGTTGCTGTGCTGTGGCTTGATGTGCTCATTTAATTTTCACAGCAACTCTATGAGGCAAGGGGTGCTCTCCTCATCTCACAGAGTAGAGAAGGAGCATCTTATAGGTCTAAGACATTTCTAAAAATCTCACAAAAAATGGCAGCGTCAGGATTCAAATTTAGGGTTTTCAGACTCCTAAGCCCCATTTAGCAAGCTGGAGGTAAGATTTTTTTGGTTTGTTTGGTTTGGGTTTTTTTCCCATGGATTTTTATATTGGGAAGGGTCAGAGGAACATACTGTGAGGCATACCCCAAAGCCAAGGGATCAAAGTACCAGGACAAGCAAAATGGAGTGGGTAGGGCACAAGTCAGAATATGGT
>RJWJ010028949.1:0-21025 GCA_004363605.1 Indri indri | reverse complement strand
TGTTGAAAGTAAAAAAGTACAAGCTACAACATCTTCCAGTGAGCCTGAGAGTGACTGAGGGACATTGGGAAATACAGCAATTGATCAGCCCCATTTCAGCAAAAATCTTGTTCATCGACAAAGCCAACACTGTACTTCTCCCTCCCTCGTGGCTCCACCTCTCTGTGTGTGGTCTGCCTTGGTCATCTCAGGTAACCTAAAACTAGGGATGAAAAGAAGTGTCAGATCAGGGGAAGGATTTACATACCAATACGCCCAACTCTTGACTTTAACCAAATCACTCTTGCTTTTTCTAAAGTCTCCCTGTATGTAGTAAGGAAGATAATCTATGGTCTGGAATTGAAAGGCATGCTTAAAATATAGGGTAAATGAGTGGGGTTGCTGTATTGTCAGGGTTAAGATTAAGAGTAATAGCTATTTAGAAAAGTGAATATCATAGATGTGAATACAGGGCTACTCTGCTAAGGAAAGCCTTTTGTCCAGTCTTTCCAAGAGACTGAAAAGCAAGTGTCTTTGGGACAGTTCCCACTACTGCACCCTGAGGAAGGCAACAGAGGTTTGATATGCAAATATGCCCCATCTATCTGATCTTCCACACAATGCACATCTAACATTATAAGGACTATTTGTATTCATATACACACAAGAGTAAAGAGTATTTGAAAATAAACTTAAGGCAAAAGAACTAAAGAGAAAATGAAGCTTAAATTAAAAATAGAAATTATAAGGAAATATGCTGTATTTCTTAAAGGTTCCTGTAAATAATCCATAATTCTTTCATCGTAGTGTCAGCAGTAGCACTGAATGGTGTAAGCTTTACTTGTAACAAATCAGTAAATCCAAACTTACATCCGACTATCAGAAATATCTTGCCAATAATAATATTCATTAATTAAATTCAATACATTTGCAAAATAGATTTTAATTATTAATGTTTCACAATCAAAATTGTTTGCAGTAATGTGAATGCTGATAATACATCAAACATAGGGTGTTGTGTCTATCTATCCATGGACCTCATTTTCAAAGGATGTACATTTTGTGCTATTTCTAAAATGTATACTAATGGGTAATTGTCCTTTAAATAAATGTTTTAGTACTTCGATAGTATAATCCTCATTTGAGATGTAGAACTCTACCCTTTTACTGAGGACAGCAGGAAGAAAGCATATAATATACATAGTTATTTTCCCCAAATCTGCTCCATAGGTCCCTTTTGTCATTGTTTGCATAGCAACATGAGCAGCTGATGGAGTCTGCCATCCTTTAGCCGTCAGTTTCTTTTTCCCAACAACATCTTACTAGTTCACCTTCACATCTCCAGCACTAAGCAAGAGCCTGGCACCTCGTAGATATCACAAAATAAGTGTTTGTGAAATAAACGAATGTATGAATGAAAAAAATGTTAAAAGCATAACTGGTTCTAGGTAGGTACTTTAAGATCAGTAACTTTAAAAACTTTTATTGAGAACGGGCTCTTGTTCCAACTGGACATTGACTGGGAGCTGGGCAGTAACTCAGAAGGTAGCTGTTGGTTAGAAGGACGGGACAACACCTGCTGGAACTGAGTCCTGGAGAGCATCTGTGAACATATGATCAGCCCCAAACACTTGCTTTTTCTGTAAGGATAGCAGAAAGACAAAAGACATGAAGCTGTCCTTCCTTCAGATACATCATATACACACGTCTAGGTACTCATTCCCTTCGAGTATGTGTGTGTGTGCTGCTTTCCCTTTCAAGATTGTCTCAATGTTAATTTTTACTTATAAAATTATTGGGAAATAAAAATGAAAATAATTATCAGGGCTAACAGATTAATACAGCAGAGAAAGGTCAAGACACAGTGGAATCATATTCCAAAGTCTCTACTGCTTCCCAAGGACATCTTTAAAACTAGATCTTTAACATTTGGGGTTGTCACTGGACAGCATGTCAGTCTTTAAACCTCACAAGACTTCCAGGTTCTCTGGCTACTCGGTGAAACTTATGCAAACCTATCTCTATTTCTTATATTCCTTTGAAAACACAATATGTTTTGAAATATATATATTAAAAAATGCAATATGTTTTTTAAAAATTATATTTGTGTGTATAAATTCTAAAGTATTATGTTATTTTTATTTCTTTATTTTGCACTCTTCTTGCGTTCTATTAGCTCGAGTCATAAAAATATAAACAGAGGTGCATGTAGAGGGAAACAGATAAAAGTCTATAATTTCTAGTTATACAGGATATTATTTTCTGCAATAAAAAGGAGAGGAATAAAATTTTCCAAAAACTTCCAACTTCTGTATTTACCATTACTATCTAAGAGCCAGCTCCTGTAGTAGCCACAAGGAAAACATAAAACTCATGAGAAGTTCTTCTCCTGTGTACCTGTTCTACTTCTTGATTGGAGGGAGTAAAGGAACAAATGATGGTGAATTGTGATTGACAGAAAAGAGAGGAATCTTGTCCCTGATAATTAACAAAGGATCCCTTTCAGGAAAGGACACATTTTCTGTAATACCATAAGGTCTGGTGTTGCAACAAGGAAGAAAAAGAAGGCATAGAAAATGGGAGAAAAAGTTTTCAGTATAGATGAGGAAGCTTTAAACAGCTAAAAGAAAAGCATAACTACCATTTCATCTGCAAGACATAAGCAAATGTTATTACAGACAAAAGAATAGCTAGTTTTCTCACTAGTTCACATATAAAATGAATTAGCAAAGAACTTCAAATGACTCATGAAATCTCTGGGAAGGTCAGCAAACAGGACTTGGATGTAGCCACAGAAATTGAGTGTGGATGGATCCTCCATCATACCATGAGCGTGTTCCTGCTGAAAGGCCACCACTACTGTGAGCTGCAGCATCAATGCTATTAGGGCATGGAGCTACTAAGGAAATGAGAACCTGACCACAAGCCTGATAAAAATACTGCTCCTTCTGTGTGTGTCCCTGGCTTCCCATTCTGCACACCCATACCCCAAACTCACTGAGATCTGCCTATGTGCAGAAAGTGGGCCAAATACTTGTCTTTACTTTTCTCTTATCAAGGGTACATGAAGGCAAGCTGAAGGGAGTCGAGTGTGGGGTGAATCAAACACATAGCATTTTTCACTGTTCTAGGATCTTGGAGTATTTCAGTGGACAAGATGCAATGATGTTACTACATATCTGGGACCACCATTAGGTGTTACAAAGAGTATGGTGAGCATAAACCAGACACAAGGAGACTTGGCTTCTAGGCCTTGTTCCATCCTGGACTCCCAGTATGACTTAAGATAAGTCACTTGCTTCTTTGTGCTTTAATTCCCCTGTCGACAAAACTCATGGCTAATAAAGTATTCCTGGTTTTGTCAGTCAAGGTCTAAGCAGGAAATGGAAGTCACCTAAAATGGTTCAAATGAAGATATTAATAAAAGAACTACTTACAAAGGTGTGAGCAGATGAAAAGAATGGTGAGGGCTCTTGAGACTGTTCACAGTAGGAAGTTGTTACTAATCCTAGGATTGAGGGGAAACGCAGCGGAAATAGTGTTATTGGAGCCCACTGAGAACGGGGGCTGTGGAGGAGGAATGGCACGGGGCAGCGCTGGAGAGGGGGGGAAACAGCCACTCCCGAGATGTCATCCCACTCTCTCCCAACCCGTCTCAGGTCTCCTCTTAGTATGTATTAATACCTCCTCGAGACTAAGCCCAGGAAGCCGGCCGCAGGGAAGCCCCGTGAAGACACAGAGCAGGCAGGGAACACAACAGAAAAGGGATGTGGGAAAAGACAAACGAAATACAGCCAACACACCTAAATATCACACAGAATTTTACCAGGATTCCATAAGATCGTGTACATGTATACACTTTAGAAAGCCCTGGAAGCATTGCGTTCAAAGGTGGGTAATATTTGCATTAAGGGTGACTTCTAATTTGGACATGCTATTCTTTATCCTTCTCTTACCAAAGAAATTTTAATTTTTCTAATTAGTTCCTGAGACATGAGAAGCAGTTGGAATAAGTTCAAAGAAAGTAAATGAAGGATCATGAATAAGTTTGAGGAGGAGGCTAGATAGATAATCAGGGAACTAGGAGCCAAAGACAGGGGCTCGAGGGAAAAATTGTAAAGCAAAGACGGTTGAGGCCAAACGGATGGGAGATGAAGGGGTATGGAATTCAGCCATGTGTTAGAAGAGATCATTGCAATAAATCCTCTCGATTTGCACTTTAAAGTAAATATTATTCTGCAGATTTAATGTAAATAATGGAGAGTAATGGAACAGTAATGACAAGCAATACAAGCAATTCATCAACTTACACTCTGCCTCGATTTCATTTAAGGGGCATATTTCTTAATTGTTAAAGAATCATACTTTAAATTTACAGAATTTTGTCACGGATTAAAAAAAAAGAAATTCTAGCTTCTTTAGTTTGGGAGATATAAACGCGACCAGCTTAAAAAATGAGTCACAGAAAATATCTCTCTAAAACAAATATTAAGAACAAAGTCTCTCAGGATAGACAGCTCAGCAGATGTGAGCAGGGACAGTGATCAGAGTGACTGAAATTCTGGCTTAAAGAAGGCACATTTTTTTTCTGAGTGATTTTGCTCATTTCCACAGTTGCATTCTTCTGCTAAGGTCAGTAAAATAAAAAAAATTAAAATTTTAAAACTGTGCGAGAAGAAAAAAAACATAAAATCCAGCATGTTGGTTCATACTTTGGTCAGATTTTATTTCAGAATCTGCAGTAGAAAATTTCAGACTGCAATCCGACAGGGGTAAGACACTCCATCCTGCCTTAATAGTTTCTATTGGCAGCGGGGTCTGAAACTTAAATAGACTCCCTTGTTATTACGGTACTTCTACAAGAAATGAAACAGTGAAACTAAGCTTCAAAAATCCTTTCTAAATCTGCCTTTTCAAAACTGTTGCTTTGGGAGGATGAGATAACACAGGGCATTGTCATAGTGTCCCTTTGGCTGTGCACAAGGAGCATAATAACCAAAAACAGAGAAAGCGATTTAATGATGTCAAGAAGGCACCAACTGGATATTAGCTACCTCGCTAAACCTCAATACAATCAGGTATATTTACCAAGCAAGAGTGAACAAGAATCACACAGGGATAGCCAAGCTAGTGAAGATCAAAGCTAAGGGTAACACAAACTTTCTACAGAAATCTGAAATATTAAAATTTGGTGCACTAGTGTTTGGAAGAATTGTAGCTTATTTTATGAGGACTGGATTCACCTAAAAAAGTAAAATCCTGTATCTACCACATTGTAGGTTTTCCAAAAACCAAATGATAATTGCATATCCACTACCTGCCTACTTGAAGCTCTCTAACCTCACATTCTTTTCTGTAGTTTTGAACTAAAATTTGCACCAAGCTACAGATCTATTTCAGGTCAGTCTTATGAATGGACACCTTTTATACCATTCATCTAGCTGTTTGCCTTTCTTGTGCAGAATGAAATATGAATACTCATTGTATTACACTCTGAAGGTAAAGAGCTGTGGCTAGATTGACGAAATAATTATGTAAATAATGGCAGACATCTAAGGAAGACTAATGGCTGAAAAAGCTGAATAACATTAAAAAGTTAATATATTTAATGTTAACCTTTGTAGCTTTCAGTAATAATTCAAATAAAGGAAAATTGTTGTCGAAAGCATAGTAATATTAAAGCAAAGAGAAAAACGTCATGGTAATAAATGAACCCCCCAGTTTTCTGGGAAACCGGCAGGATATTATTTTACTATAAGACTAAAAGCTAAACACAAATTTTTATTAATATTGGGTGCCATTATTCTTAGTTGTACTGGATTTACCTGGAAAATGGAGACTTTTTATTTCTAATTACTTATTCCAATCAACGACCTAAAACATCTCAACATAAAAGCTTACAACAAAAATTGTTTCAATATAAAAGAGAGAAATAATCATTTAAGTTCAAAATACAGGATACTTAGTTAGATATTTTACTAACATACGATGAGTAATTTATTAAATAAGTAATTTACTATAATTTCTTAGCAGTGAATATTATATAATTACTCATAAATTATATTTCTCTCCCCCAAATAGTAGGGGAATAATAATTATAACACAAGGGCAGGTTGAGATTAGACAGTCTGTGATTAGATAATATCTTTAATTTCACAGGTGAAAGGTGGTTTGGGAAGAGAGAAAAAAGGCAAGGAACTTATGTAAGGGAAAATAATGATCTCTATAAATCTTCTGGGTTATTTGAACAACCAGGTCAATCTTGACAGGGAAATAACATCTAGCTTCTCAGTAGGTTACTTCAGGTAAGACTTGAGATCACCTCATGAGGGAAAAAATAATGATCATTATGAGTTCCTCTGTTTTTTTATGGAAAGATATTCAGTACTGATGATGAAGAAAACACTTCTATTGCTTGTACTGCTGAGGTTTGCGGGGAGGTCTTTTGTTTCATCTGTTTGCGTTTGTATCCTCTTCTGATAAACTTAACTTAGAAACATTATTATGTTCTGACGAGGAAATGCGTAGGGTTGCATTTTTTCTATCCCAAGAATAAGACAATAAAGACAACAATCATTAGATAAGCTCATTTATATCTGTAATTCCCTGACGTCAGTTAATAAGAATTTTTACAATATTCATAAATTTCCTAACATTTGATTAAAATCAAGCTGTTACCTATGACCCAAACAACTAAAAATTTATCTGTCACTTTCTATGCTAAATGATAAAATATTTGTGTAATTATGGAAATAGATAATTTTTAAGTCTTTGTATACTAGAAGTTAAAGAGAATGGAAAATTCACTTCTATAACAACAAGACATATAGAATTGTATGGAGTTCATGAGCTTCTGGTTTTTGAGAAATACATTTTTCTCCTTAGGACCTTAAGAACATCAGAAAATGAGCAAATAATGGAAAAAGCAGACATTTGAGAACATACTTGACTTACTGAATACTGAGGATTCTGGATAAGTAAAATTCTAATGCCATGCTTTATAACGATGCTAGAAAACTGGAGAACTAGAAACATATGACTTACTGTGACAACCCTTCCAGCCATATTGTAATGCAGTCTCTATGAGGAGCGTATTCAGTTATTATTCCCCAAACACATTACATTGTTCTGTTCTACTCTGCTAGCTTGAATGCATATTGCTCCCTGGAAAGAACTTATAATTCCCTTTACAATGCATTTACAGTTGATTAAAGAATAGATTTGCAATTCAGAGTCTATAATTAGAGCAAAGGGTCTCTATAATTTTAGCTACCCTCATCCACTAATGATGATGTTATGGAGATTAGCCACTATTATAAAGACCCATGGCCACTAAAATGATTACTGGAAAACATGTATTGAGGTTTAGTAGTCCATTCTTTTACCACAGGAAGCCTATTATAAACAGAGTGTTATACAAGGCTACTAGACAGGAAAAATGAGATTAACAATTAACACCTTGCTCAAAGGATTAGTATATCTCTTATGCAGTGATGACTTGGATTCTAATTAAAACTCTCAGAGAGGTGTGTGTGTCTGTGTGTGTGTCTGTGTGTGCGCCCGTGTGTACATGCATAAGTCCTTTTCTAGGTGCCTGCTGCTTGCCTGGAGTTTTAGAACAAAATGGGTGGGTACATGGCATGAGCCCATAGCAAACCACTTTATGAGGAGGGATTTCTCATTGATTTTGACCAGAAACCATACATTGTCTTGTAATGAAAATCTCAATGTGAATTTAAAGTATGTGTATTTAACTCTCTTATGAACCTATTTGGCCACTATGTTTTTATGCATAATACAATTCCACCATTGATTTACACAGTAATTTCTATGGGATTCTACAGTTAGGTGGAAATCTCTAACACTTTATATAAGCAGAAAACAGAGTCTACAGTGGTTTCCAAATGCATAGTCCATCCACTCTGGAATTAGAAGCTTTAAAACTATTGTAGAGGTGTGGAGGAAAGTAAAATTTCTATTTATATTCTTTAAAAATTATCCTTTTCTAATTGGTGATTTTTAAAGTGCATGTATAGTTGGTATAGTAATATGTTATTATATAATTTCTAAGTAATTTGCGTATCATACTTACAGGATTTCTTTTAACTATAAAGGAAAGTGTAAACGATAAACTATTTCCCTTTTTATTCAATCTTTGCCAGGCACATAAACATACTAAGATACCAAAAATACTTATTTATATTCCTGATTCTTTTTACTTTCAATGCAGATTGGCAGGAAAATAGAAACGTTTAGATTTATTTCTCCTCAAATTCCCTAGTTATTCTGGGCTTAACTGGTTTAGAATTATGCATGTGATGGTTAAACAATTTCATTGCTGGGGTGAAAATGATAATGAGAAAAAATGTTATAAATAGTATACATTAAATGATGACTAACTGCTATGTTTCGGGGAAGTAGAGACTATTATAGGTGGAGTGAAGGTTTACTTTAGGCTTCATTAAAACTTTTAATGCCAGAATATTTAATATAATCCAAGTTAATGAGAAAAGGGCGAGGTCATCAAACAGAACAGGCAAGAAGAAACTTTCTTCAAATTAAGAAAAATCAAACAAATTCAAATCTGGGACTATGATTTGGCCAGCTTGGTACCTCTGCTTAGTATAGCCAGTGCTCAATAAATGTGTGTTGAATAAATAAACAAATTTAAGATATTACTAACAGGAATTAAAATATTTAAATACTTACAATAATAAAACTTTAGATGATTCATGATTTTTTTTAATTTGAAGAAGATATATAAGACACTGAAAAATAAAACTGGAGCTCACAAACATAGAGTGGAAAAAAAGGCAGACAACAAATCACATACAGGTAAGTATAACTTTACAATCTGGCTAATCCTGAACAAGGTATGACAAGATCCTGTTTCACTGCATGCTACACGCTCTATCACAAACACACACACACACTCAGTGGAAATAGTCACTTTTCTCTCTAATTTAGAGGGACAAACTTTTAGATATTAAATGTCATTCTTTGAACGATGATAAAGAAATAATAGCATAATAGAAATTTGGAATTTTTTTCCTTCAGTGAATTACCATAGATATTATGCACGACATTTTGTTCAGGAATTTTAGAAAATGTATGCATTAAGGATATTGCGGTTAAACAAATAACTATTTTAGGGGGGAAACATGAATAAAGATAATTAAAATGGTTTATTAGTAGTATAAACAGATCACATATTTAAGGAAAAATGTCAATATAGTTAATATGTCTAATGATAGAATGGTGGGAAATATTTCTAACCATATTTATAATTAATGAAAGAAGGAGAATTCCAAAGATGTTGTAGGAAAAAATTAACTATAGTACGATCTTTAGGATTTTAAGAAAAAAGGCAGCAATGATAATAAAAATGAAAAAATATGTTGTTTTTATGGAAAATAATTAGACGTTTAATTACAGGTACAGGAATATTAATTTAAAAAAGATTATTGGGGTAAATAGGATGAAAATTCCTTCTGAAAAATGTATGTTTACATTATTTAAGCAAATGCTGGGTGATAGAATGTTAGCTATTATATTGGAGATGCAATTACTCCACTTTTTCCATTATACATTAAAGTCCTCATTCTTACATAATATGTAATTAAAGCTTCCACGAATACAATAGAGTTTATAGGAAAATCTGAACTGAAAGAAGTCTAGGTTAATAAATTAATTTTTAAATGTTAGGAAACTGGACAAGTTCAGTCCAGAAAGCACAAGTAAAGAAGAGACCTAGTAACTATATGGAAAAGCTTTTACAAACAAAATGAAGTAAATAAGTCAGACTCATTATTCCTGTTACTCATGAAGGACAAAACTAGTCACAGGATTAAAAGGATGCAGAAATAATATCATTTAAATGCACCATCATGTTCCTCTGATAGGAACAAGTGAGTGAAAATTGATCTTTGGATTGCTTTAAGATAATATTGGCAGTCTGAAAATTAAAGAAAAAGAAGGAATGACATTTTTAAATAACCTTGATTATTCCAGACTTCTGCAATATTTTAGGTTATACTGCACAAAACAAAACAAATTGGTCAATTTGTTGAGAGGGAAAAAAAAGAGTCTTTCATTTTAAAATAATTTTTAAATTTCAAGTTGTTAAATTTGGAATACTTGTTTTGGTCTTTAAGATAATTTAATTATAGACTTAATTAATAGTCAAAATAGAAAACTTAGTATATAAACAATTTTTAATTTCACCATTAAGAGATCTTTGAAGTTTTCATATTTACTTTTTGTTTCCTTTCTTTGAAAATCTATCATTTGTACATAACAAGAATCATTTTCTCTCTCTTTTTTTTTTTTCACTTGAAGTATGGTTCTCAGTGAAGAGTGATTTTGTTCCCCAGGGTACACTGGATAGTATCTGCAGACTAGGGTACTGCTATACTGCTATTGGCATCTAATGAATCAAAGCCAAGAATGCTGCTAAACATCCTACAACACACAGTTTAGAAATCTGACTTAAAGTGATAACACAAGCATTTTAAAATTTTAATAATTTTAAAATAATTGTAAAATTATTTAAAAAGTATTTTAATAGTTGCACAACAAGCTATCACATGATTTATCATAAAATACTTAACCCTGGGACATTTATTGAAAAGAATAGTATTTTAAAATTTTAGCTTTCCCAAATATTTGTCAAATATTAAATTTGACTTCAAAATGCATTAAAGGAAAGTCCATGATGGATTTTCTTTCACCTTCTCTTAAGTCTAATGGCCATGATGATTTCATATTAAATTATCATTAGAAGATAACATTAGGTTTGCTTGCCAAACACTTAAAAAGAATTCCAGAATACTGCAATCCCCGCTATTTTTTACTAATCTCTAAAAAGCACCCATTTACATTAAGAGGCTAATATTCATAACATCCCAGGGTTAAAAAAATTAATAGATTCTAATGCTGTTTTTCTTGATAGATTTTTAAAAATTTGTCATCATATACTCACGAATTAAGCAAAATTGCAGCCATTTAATCAAGCCTGAGCTAGTTATTGCTTTGCTTTTTCTTTTTTGAAGCAGTGTAACATGATGGGCAAACAACTCAGACTCATGCCTCACCAAAGAAACAAAGCAAAACACAAACTGAAGACATGATGGAGGATTTATTTCCGATATTCTTCTACCAAAAACAGAACCACCAATTTTCTCTCATACTTACCAATTTTCTTAAATGTACAATTCATCGGTAGGTTTGTGCCACTCTTTCTACATGCCACAAATTGTTAGAACACACATAACTTAGAAAAAAAACATTTTTAATTGTGTAAATGCCAACATGAATGGCTCCTTCATAGGAAATGCTATCCCGGTTTCTTTGTGAAGTTTTGTAGCGTGCTTAGTATTTTCTAATCATGTTGTGCATGTTGATCACGTTTGTCAAGCCCTGCTTCTTGAGTTAGGGGTTGTTTTTTTTCCACAGCAGCTTAATCAAAACTGAGGAAAAGTAAAGGGGAAATAAGATTTATTTCCTTCCCCCCAGCCAAAGTAACTACCATCAGAATAGCATTGTTGTCAAGAAAGTCAGCTTCATATTTATGAGGTAGGGAGAAGAGGCAGAAAGTAAGTTATATGGAAGATATTATTTCTAGTTAAATGTTCCCATTAACATTCCTTGGGTTCAGAAAATCATTGCAGTGAATGATTTTAGTGTAAGTTTCTTTTCTGCTTAACAGGTTTTATCTTGGGATAAGAGTTGTGCTTATTTTGTTCATTTTGTTCAGCCTTCCTCAAATACATACGGTAAAATGTAGTAAGAAGCAGCTGTGTGCCATGTCCTTCACAGGTAATAGTTTTCGGGTGTGTGTGTGTGTATGTGTGTGTGTGTGTATGTGTGCCTATATATAAAACATCAATATACATCCGGGCATATTAGTGATCTTTTGTTAGCGTTTGCTGATTGTAGTATTTCTTCTTGATCTCATAGTCTAATTGATATCTTTGAAAATAGTCAACCTATTTCATATTACAGTATTCCACCTCAAGTCTCACTGTCTTCCATTCTCTGTATGTGTCCAGTTAGGTTGGTTGAAGGTGTCATTCTCGTAGGGTAGAAGGCTCTCTCCCCGGAGGAAGTAATGCAGCCAGGGTAACTCATGTGAAATATGCATATCGAAGTTCCACCATTATGGAGAAGACCAGCAACACCGTTCTTCCATGGACCTTCCTTTTGGTCTGAAACCTGAATCGAAGTAGCTGTCATCTCACTAGCATTAGGTTGGTCTTCACGATATGATGTTTCTTTCCTTATCAAGTGGATTGTATATCTTCACTTTAAGCTGTAGCCTACATTTTAAAATCACTTTTCAAATTAAATATAAGTACACATAACAGAGATTTACCTTAAACTTTTATCACTCAAAATCTTAACATTCAAGCTCCATAGTCCAACTATCAATATGTTTTCAACAAAAAGGCTAGATTTACATATTTACAAGTATTTTAATAAAGGAATTTAAAAATTTTTAATAAATGCCATTAAAATCTGTTTTTATTTCAGGGACTGTTGGCTGCTTTTGCAATATCTGTTTAAAATATTATATATCCATCGCTTTTTATCGATAATCTGTCAACAATGGAGCTCAGTGTTGGGTGCAAGCACTCCCTCATCCTGATGTTTTCCTCAAAGTGCAGCAACACTGACTCACATGCCATTTTTGTTTTCTCTTTCTGCTTCCTCTCCTATAGCACACCTGGGTGCTGGTTGGTGTGTCTTATCAGACCAGTGAGTTTGAGAGAACTGAACATGTTCACTCAATACCTCCCCTCCCTATGAGACCAGCCTGCCTGCAGAGCGAGCACTCTCAGTTTTGCACTGTGTCTTGTTAGACGTGGTGGTAATTGTACTGTCCCTCAGATGAGAGACGTGCAGTTCTGCAGAACTTCCTAGAATCATATGAATAAGTCTGTGAGAGCCTGGAGTTCAGGGTCAGAAACCCATTGTTAGCACACACCCAAGGCAATCTTACAACCTAACCTTGACGCAGAACGAAGATGTCCATATCTCCATCTACCTGTCCCTCCATCTATCCCACCACTGGTGGAAAGCTGGGGCAGAGAGTCGGAGTGTTATTTATTAAGAGCCTTCAAACCCCACACTGTGAGACCATGTTGGCTTCATTGATGATCATGTCACACTGAAAATTGTAAGTGAATGCATTTTCCAGACTCAAATTCCTGAGAATTGCTACGAACACTTCTATTTACGAAACAGCCCCTTTTCCCTCCTCAAATATGCAAACTTTAATTTATTTCAAGCTAATTTCATCTGGTAGAATTTAATCCATTTCTACATTTTCAAGATCTTTGTGGATCTGGAACTACTAATGTGTATGCCATTTCTCTGTTTAATTTCATCTTGAAATTTGATAACAATGTCCTTTGTGTCTTTTTCACAGCTCTTCCTGTGAATGATGACAAGGACAAACCTGAGATGTTGTCCGGTGGCACTTCACTGGAAATGTTTTCTACTTTTAAATTCAATCTATGAATCAAGTCTCTCTCTCAGGGTCCTACAAATTTTTTCAATTTGTTTTGTTATGAAGCATAATTAATGTGTTGTGAAATTCTCCAATCTTAAATGAACATTCTAATGAGTTTTGACAAATGTGCACACCCTCGTAACCCACACCCCAATCAAGGCACAGAACAATTCTTTCGCTTCAGAAATTTCTCCCATGTTCATTTTCCCAATCAGTTCCCTGTAATGGGGGTACCAACAGTGCTCATTTTTATCACCATAGCTTAGTTTTGCCTATTCTTTTGTGTCTGTTTCTTTCTCTTTGAACTGAGTTTCCAGGTTCTGCTACTCCTTGTGTGTTGACCCCCTGCTGGTCTCTGTCTTCCCCAAATGTTTACTTTTTTATGTCAGGCATCTTACAAGTTGCAGAAATCCTTAATAAGCTTGGAAACTTACTCAAAAATCATTTTTTAATTTTATTTTTGTGTATTTATTTTTTATTCAGAATATTATATTCAGAATATTACAGGAGTATAAATGTTAGGTTACGTATATTGCCTTTGCCCAACCCAAGTCAGAGCTATAAGCATGTCCATCTCCCAGATAGTGAGCACCTCATGCATTAGGTGTGAATATACCCAACCCCTCCTCCCCGACAACCTGCCCGACACTCGATGAATGTTACTTCCATATGTACATATAAGTGTTGATCAATTAGTACCAATTTGATGGTGAGTTGTTGCATTGACAGTTTAGAGATGAGGTCTCACTATGTTGCCCAGTTGGGACTCAAACCCCTGGGTTTAAGCAATCCTCCTGCCTCAGCCTTCAAAGTAACTGGGACTAGAAGGACACACCACTGCGCCTGGCTGTATTCTTTGTTTTTTAATTTCGTGTTTGAATGTGATCTCTCCCAGTTTGACTCTCAGTGATCTTGGAAGGGCTTGGCTCAGATTTATCTCTGGGATGTCCCCTCACAGTGAACCCATGAAGATCCCACCTCCGGGTCTGCTGGTAGCAAGGGTCAGTTCACAGCACAGCCAGCCACTCAGGCCCTGTACAAGGAGCCCTTGCTTCTTAAGCACTGATGAAATATTCTTTCTGACTAATTATAGGGAAGATTTAAGTTATACGCATCACACTAGGGCTCCAGTTCTTAGAATTCCTGGTTCGTGGGTGCTCAAATTGACACACAAAATTACAAATTAAGTCATAAGTTATGTAGTGAAAGAGAGGGTCACTACCAAAAAGGTAGTGTCAATTACCATACTGCAATTGCTCACGTTTTCCAAATACTTGTTAATGCTTTATGTACATGGCTGGACAAAGGCCATATTCTTTAATAAATAACACAATATCCATAAAGTGTCAAGAAGAAAAAATAACTCCCACTTCCCATCACATCCTCTTCTAGTCTGGATAAATGAAGGGCATTTATTAATTGGCACTTATTTGGCCTTAATTGTAAATATGGCCTTAAATTTAGGGGAGAATCTCATATAAGTTAAAAACTTGAAAACAGAAAGTATTAGAAAATCTAGTTAACTAAACATAGCTCACAGAATAGTTGATTAAGTAGGGATATTTTTACAAGACAGAGTTATGATGAAAGATATAAGTTATTGCTTTAAATAACTTTCAGGTGGTTTACAAAAGAAACAAAAGAAAGAAAAAGAGAACAAAAGAAAGTGAATAAAATTTCAATTAGGTTGTCTTTTTAACACTTAATTTGGATAACTCATAAAACTCATGTCTCTCTTAAATGAATTTTACCGTATATGGAATTTTAAATGCATTGACTAATGCTCACATTTCTGAGAATTATTCTTGGCATTGAAATTATTTAGATACCACCTTCAAGCCAAGAGAAACACTCACCATCATATGCCTTCCTAGATATTGTACACAAAACACTAATGGTGCAGCATGGTTTTTCACATAAATGTTATCTTATTTTAAAAATCTAAAAGGTTGCATTTGAATTGCATTGATATTTATTTCACCATAATTTGAAATAAAAAAAGTTTCTCCACATTGAAGAAATAATAATCCTTTACCCCTGTATGTCACAATCTCTCAACTAAACTAACACAAAATTAAAAAAAAAAAATATACTGCCAGTTACTTTACACACATGTATGAAAAGAAAACAGAATTAATACCAGCTAGAAGTATGTCCATATCCTGAAATGTCATTAATCTAAGAATGGAGTGATTTTTGACTATTTATTTTCACCTGTATGGCTGAGAAAACGTAACATTACATGTATGTTTAAACAAAACTTTCTCTATGGGAGAGCACATGCATACATATTCAAGGCTTAATTCAAGGTGCTGACATCATCCTTCACACCACCCCATACAGTCTGGATCTTGGTTTCCTCAGGGATTACTTCAGCAATAACTACCAAGATAACTTGGCTTAAGGCAGGGACTCTAGTCCAAGGATTTATCCTGAGAATCAAGGGTCGAGTATTTTAAGCTAGTTTCCACCAGGGACATTTACACTTAAGGCAAATTTTCAGTTTCCTGATCTTGTTTTCTCAAAGGGATGTCCTACTCCCAATAAGGTACAATGCTTGTCTGCTAGTTCTAACCTAGGGGAGCAGTTAATCTGTATCCTTAATTGAAGACCCATACTTCACTTCTTCCTGGGCAGGTGAAACAAGGGTGAAGAAACAAACATGAATTTATCCATCCAGCCAAGTCAACAGAATCAACCATGGAAACAAAGGGGTATTGGCCCTGGAAGCTTGTGACTGTCCAGATCATTCTTTTATCCCACAAGTATTTACTGAACACCTGCAACATGTTAGTTCCTATGCTATGAGATGGGCACATAGCTTCTCTGCTGTTGTAAGGCTTACAGCATAGTGTCATCCTGTATCAATGTTCACCAAATAATGAGTCAAAGATAGATTTCACAAATCTCAAATATTCATATACTTCGTCTAAAAGAACACAGTGTCACCTACCAAGAATCTCCCTAATACCTTGGCATATCTACATTTTTTAAGTTTCAGAACCACACAAACTTAATAAAATAATCCAGACTGTTTAGTGGTCCCTGAAAAATTGCCTCCCTTATAAGGAAAATGAGCACCTACTGATGCCTGTAAAAATTAACAACATATTCTGCTTTGGCCCAATAAAAAGGGAGAAAATTTAACTAGTGGAGCTTCTCAAGGAAATATGGTTGGATTGATAAGAAACAGTGGCTTTACACAAACCCCAGCTACTCTTTAGCTCCTTCCAAATGATATAAATCAACTCTGCTACAAGAATTTTTGGTCGGGTTTTGGAAATTGGCCTATCGACCACTCCAGAGTGTTAGAGTTATGGCATATTTGTGGAGAATGAGAATTTGAACCATATTCTGAATCAGGCCTTCAATTTAGGTGAGTTACATCCCATTCCTGTTAAAAGACAAATGAGGACATGGGTGATTTAAGCACATACATATTTCAAAATGTCTTGGAATGGGAAGAAGGAATTCTGCACACTTAGATTTCCAACAAGCCTCACACAAGCATACATTTGGTAGATAATTAAGAAATTAATGCCAGTAATATGACTGAGCCAAACTCATCGCTGAATCATTGTCCCCCTCCACAAACAGTATTTTCCCTACTTCCTTTGACATATTACCCACTCTGGTTGAAGGCACAAAGTATCCCTTTAAAAATTCAAGATTTATTTGGATGAGGTAACAGACTCTTAGCAGAAAGGACTTAGACAAATAGGACTAACACATTTTTTTCTGGGGTAAAACAAGAAGGTGAATCAAAATAGGGAATACTATCGAGAATGGCAGATGCAAAAGAAACTCCCATAGAGACAGCATTCTCAGAAGCCAGGAGATAAGACAGGGAAAGACATGATTCTGAAGGCAAATCACATAAATCAACACTTCTGTGTAGGGCTGGGGAAAAATCCCTTTGCATCTTTCCTGGGAAAGTAAAGTCACCCTAAGACCACATGATGTGATGCCCTCAGTCAAAATCATTTTTTCCTTTCTTGAAAATTGAACTCAGTATATACCACACTGTCTCCTTGAGTCATTTACTCTAAGACTCCAGCCACATAGATCTCACTTAACGATTTTCCGTGATTTAGAAAAGAAAGACATTCATTTTTAAAACAAAACAAAACAAAAATGTGAAGAGCTTAGCAGTGAAAATTGCGAGAACAAGATTCAATGTGGCAAGAAGAATCTCAGACAACCCCTGGAGTCTGTTCCTGTAGGTTCCTTCCTCATCTTGAGTCGGGATCACCTCTATTATCACCTTGCTTCTCAGCCTGAAATACCCCTTTACATTTTTGATCTAAAATTGAACCAAAACATCCTTTAGGACTGCAAGGGATACTGCAAGATAGGCTGGTATTTCCAAAACTATCTTTATTAAGTAGCGAGAGCAAAGGAAAAGGAAATTGTAGAATATTTCTTAAATACCGGTTTGAATCAGGAAGTAACTGTCTTTCATTTCCAAGGGGATATTACATCTGTCCTAGACACAACCTTAACAGACTCCTGGTCCTTGTACTGCCTGCCTGTTTCCAATAGACGAAATATATTTTTTTGCCTTTCCTCAAACCTCCTGCTCTCACCTCAAGCAATATTGAAATTCATAGTGTTTGGCTAGAAGACAGTGAGCATGATCATACGGTGAACATTATAGACCATGCTAATGCCCCTATGTACCTCTGAAATTTATCCATATATATTTTCTAAAAACCATGTTCAAGGAAGACAAATATCTGGTGTTGACTGGGGATTTTGCAGTCCTTCAAATCCCTTCAGATGAAAGCTAAAGTATCTATATGTTGCCCGTGTTTGCTGTGGAGGAGACCACAGACTAAGCAATTTGACATCTTTTCCCAGTTTTTCTGCTGCAAAATAGGCAATTAACACAAATTGATTGGATCCCTTATGATAATCTGAATCAGTAAAAATAAGTGGGTTGGCTACGTTTAGGCTTTATACTTAAATGAAAATTAAATCCCTAATAACTTTATAATGATAATATTAGTAATTGCTCAATAATTATCTTTTGTCCAGGAAAAAAAAAAACTGATTATAGATACTTCCATAGCACTGAAGTCTCTAAAACCAGTGCCTCTGGATTAACAATAGAAAAAAGAACATGGTTTCCTCTAGCCCAAAGGCAATTACTTTGAAGAGCACTTTACAGAAACAGGCTTTTTTGTTGCTGTTTTTAAATGAAGGCTAAAAATGGTTGGAAACAGACTAGCAATCATTAGCAAAGGGAATCCCTATTAGCAAATAATGTCACATTTCCACACACAAAGGTATATACAGTCAGGTAATCATATGCCGTCACGCTTCCTGTTCCATTCACTTGCAGTACAGTGAGGATATGAGAACGACGCGGTGCATTTCCTCTCATTATTTGCTTTATGTTCTGTGAACTTCCCCTCTTATTGTAGTGTTTTCAGGGGAAACAATGGGGCACCTGAAAGCATAGCTTATTCTGCTCCATTTTCTTGTTCATAACCTTTACTCAAAACAATCCTTTTTCAGATTAAATTTCAAGAGTTGGTCTCAGTCCAAAGGTAAATTATCTTGGAGAAGTTGAAGAAAATATAAGCAGCTGTATTTGATTTACATGATTTTTTAAACACACCTTGTTGATTAAAAACAATCTAAAGTACAAAATACACTGGGACACTGATAACTTGGAAATGAGCACATGAATCTTCATCAAATTGTCAGGACTGTAATTTAAGTACTGTCAAGGCAGGAAAAAAGGCACCCAAATTTTGTGATTATTAAAATGTAAGTAAAACCAAAAAAAAAAAAAAAAATTATACAGTCCCTATGCAGTACTCTGTTCTTTCATATTCTATGAAAGAAATTTTTAAAATAAAATTAAAATTAAAAAGATAGAATAAAATTTTCTGTAAGTAGCAAATATGTTAATATTGACTGGATATGTATTATTAGCAATGTTTTTATGAATTATTGGGTAATTTCAGAAGCAAAGAAAGAAAATTTTCAAAAAACTTCACTCAGATAAGAGTAAGAGTACAAAAGATTGAGTAACTGACTGGACAGTGTCCAAATTTACAGTTTACACTGACCAACAGTCTAAGAGCCCTTCGGACAGCCATGTTGGTAACCAGTTATGTCATGTTAGGGAATACACTTTTCTTTGTTGAATTTAGAAAGCACAATTTTAAACCTTCCCACAAACTCAGTTTTTCTACACACTCTTCTTTATTAAATCTGAAACGCAGGATAGTACCTGTTGAAAAAATTAGTGTGAATGGGAAATCCGTATTCTGAGATTAGTTGGTTCATTGAACAGATAGTAGCTAACTTGTTCTGAGACTAAATATGTGTTCTACCTTTTATATATGAAGCTGCTTACCTGGAAATATTATTAATTTTATATTTCTTCTCTTATTGCAATGAATTTGGGAAAACACAGTGATATTCATGAAAGTATATCATATCACACTCTGATTTGTACACTTATTCATAACTTTTCCACAAATAGATTCCTACCATATTAACTTTCTAGACTTGGTTTCAACCCAAAACTACTTTATTCTGGAGAAGCCACATTGTTTCCAAACCCAGTAGCTTGCATTAATAGGTGGATAAGAACAAAAAAGTTCAAATCTCATTAAATGACCCCAGATCAGTCTCTTGGATTGGATTTAAAACTCAATGAGTGAAGGATAAGAGCCAACAAGTCTACAGTTAGTTTTCAGAAGAGAGTGAGGTCTCAGGAAACAAATAATTCTTCTCTAAAAGATGAAGTACAACATAGAGTTGCTGAAATACCCATAACCTCATTTCTGTGTACAACTCAGAACTCATGGGCATTAACCAATTGTGACTAGCTGGGATAAGTTACATTATGCTGTGGTAACGGTCCTAAACTAACAACAAATATTACTGCTGTTGTTACATGTTTGTTGGATTTATTGTTGGGTTGGATTTTCTCTCCATAACTCACCAGTGTGGTTACCTGGGACCACTTCCCCACCTCACCTTCGCCTCAGGGCTGAGTTGGATGGAGTGGTTTCTATCAGAGACATTGACTATCTTGGGGGAGAGGAAAGAGATGTGGTGACTTATGACACTTCTGACAGATTTATGTGTTCATTCCATTGGCCAAAACAAGTCAAAGAGTTAAGACTTACATCACTGGTGCAAAGAAATATACCTAACCATCCCCCAGATGAGGTAGTATTTTTTTTTTTTTAACAATAATACAATCTATCTCATGGATATTGCTGAAGTATGCAATAATGAGAATCTTTCCAGTGGTGTCAGAGGGAGCAAAGAATGCCATTCTTAGACAGGACACAAGTGGAGATTGTCAATTTCAGAGAGCTCTACTCTGTTTCTTTTCATGATGGGGCAAAGTGTTCAGAGGGAAGTGGAAACAATAGGGAATGTTAACAAGTCTGAATATTGGTTCAATAAAAAGCATTTAAGAATTAAAACACTCTTGTCAAAATTGGTCAAGAAAAAAACAAAAACACAAATAACAACATCAGGAATACAAATGAAAAATGACTA
>RJWJ010028948.1:0-21026 GCA_004363605.1 Indri indri | reverse complement strand
CCACTGTTTTCTTTCCCAAAGTTTGCTATCCTGTAAATTGGTCCAAGTCTAGAATCTTTCTCTGAGAAAATGAAAGCGTTTGTATCTGTAACTGTACTCTGCTTGAAAGTTTCCCTCTTATAATGAAAATACTTCTGCTATCTTAGGTTTGTTTCACTACAAACTATATCCACTACTTTCTTTCCTTAAGTTGTGCTATCCCTTAACTTGGGCCATGTCTGGCTGCTTTCTCTGAGCCATTGTATGTGTTTGTATCTGGAACCCCATTCGGCTTATAAGTTTCATACTTATAAAGAAAAGAGTTCTGCTTTCGAAGATGTCTTTGACTACAAACTGTGCCCACTGTTTTCTTTCCCAAAGTTGTGCTATCCTGTAAATTGGGCCATTTCTAAATACTGTCTCTGAGGGAATGGAAGCGTTTGTATCTGTAACTGTATTCGGTCAAAAAGGATCATTCTTATAATGAAAAGACTTCTGCTTTCTTAGGTCTGTTTCACTGCAAACTATACCCACAGCTTTCTTTCCCACAGTTGTGCTAGCCCTTAACATGGGCCAAGTCTAGCTGCTTTCTCTGACAGAATGTATGCGTTTGTATCTGTAGCCCCATTCGGCATAAAGTTTCATCCTTATAATGAAAAGCCTACTGCTTTCTTAGGTCTGTTTGACTGCAAACTGTACCCACTGGTTTCTTTCTCAAAGTTGTGCTATCCTGTAAATTGGGACATTTCTAGACGTTTTCTGTGAATAAATGAAAACTTTTGTATCTGTAACTGTATTCGGCCTAAAAGTTTCATTCTTATAATGAAAATACTTCTGCTTTCTTTGGTCTGTTTTGCCACAAACTATTCCCACTGCTTTCTTTCCCAGAGCTGTGCTATTCCTTAACTTGGGCCATGTCTGGCCGCTTTCTTTGAGAGTGCATGCATTTGTATCTGTAACCCTATTTATCCCATATGTTTCATACTTATGAAGAAAAGACTTTTGCTTTCTAAGTTGTGTTTGACTACAACCTGTACCCACTGTTTTCTTTCCCAAAGTTGTGCTTTCCTGTAAGTTGTGCTATTTCTGGAACCTTTCTCTCAGAGAATGAAAGCGTTTTTATCTGTACCTGTATTTGGCCTAAAAGTTTCAATCTTATAATGAAAAGACTTCTGCTTTCTTTGGTCTGTTTCTCTACAAACTATACCCACTGCCTTTTTTCCCACAGTTGTGCTATCCCTTAAGTGTGTCAGGTCTAGTCTCTTTCTCTGAGAGAATGTATCCATTCACACTGTTACCCCACTCGGCATATAAGTTTCATACTTATAATGAAAAGACTTCTACTTTCTAAGGTGTGTTTGACTAGAGCTATACCCACTGTTTTTTTTCCCCAAAGTTGTTCTATCTTGTAAATTGGGCCATTTCTAGAAGCTTTCTCTGAGAGAATGAAAGCCTTTGTGTCCAGAACTGTATTTGGCATAAAAGTTTCATCCTTATAATGGAAAGTCTTCTGCTCTAAGGTGCATTTGACAACAAACTATCCCCAGTGCTTTCTTTCCCACAGTTGTGCTGTCCCTTTACTTGGGCCATGTGTAGCCACTTTCTCCTAGAGAATGCATTCGTTTGTATTGGGAACCCCATTCAGCCTAACAGTTCGATACTTATAAAGAAAAGTCTTCTGCTTTCTCTAGGTCTGTTTTACTATGAACTATACATCGTGCTTTCTTTCCCAATGTTGTGCTATCCTGTAAATTGGACCACGTCTAGCAGCTGTCTCTGTGAGAATGCATGTGTTTTTATCTGTACCTTTGCCTAAAGGTTTCACACTTATAATTAAAAGATTGCTGCTTTCTTAAATGTGTTCAATGCAAACCGTGCTTGCTGCTTTCTTTCCCAAAGATCTGCCATCCCATAAATTGTGCCATTTCTGGCAGCTTCCTCTGGGAAAATGTATTCGTTTGTATATGTATCTCTATTTGGCCTAAAAGTTATATATTTATAATGAAAAGTGTTCTGCTTTCTTAGGTCTGTTTGACTACACATTATACCTAGTGCTTTCTTTCTCAAAGTTATGTAATCCTGTGAATTGTGCCATCCGTAGCACTTTTCCTTTTGAGAATGTGTGCCGTTGTATCTGTAACTCCATTCTGCCTAAAAGTTTCATACTTATGATGAGAAGATTGCTGCTTTCTTAGGTCTGTTTCACTACAAACTATTCCCACAGGTTTCTTTCACAAAGTTGTGCTATCCTGTAAATTGGACCATTTCTAGAAGCTTTCTCTGAGAGAATGTATGCGTTTGTATCTATAACTTCATTCGGCCTAAAAGTTTCATACTTATAATGAGAAGATTTCTGCTTTCTTAGGTCTGCTTGACTACAAACTATTCGCCCTGCTATATTTCTCAAAGTTGTGCTATTCTGTAAATTGGGCCGTTTCTAGCAACTTTCTCTGAGAGAATGTATGCATTTGTATCTGTAACTCCATTCGGCCTAAAAGTTTCATAGTTGTAATGAGAAGATTTCTGCTTTCTTAGGTCTGTTTCAACACAAACTGTTCCCACAGGTTTCTTTCCCAAAGTTGTGCTTTCCTATAAATTCGGCCATGCCCAGCAGCTTTCTGTGAGAGAATGTATGCATTTGTATCTGTAACAACGTTCGGTCTAAAAGTTTCATACTTATAAAGAATAGATTTCTGCTAGGTCTGTTTGACTACAAACCACACCAACTGCTTTCTTTCCCAAAGTTGTGCTCTGCTATAAATTGGTCCATGTCTAGCAGCTTTGTCTGAGAGAATGTATGCATTTGTATCTGTAACACCATTCTGCCTAAATGTTTCGTTCTTATAATGAAAAGACTTCTGCTTTCTTAGTTCTGTTTGACTTCAAAAGTACCCACTGCTTTCTTTCCCAAAGTGTGCTATCCTCTACACTGGGCCCTGACTGGAAGCTTTTTCTGCGAGAATGTATGTGTTTCTATCTCTAACTTCATTCGACCTAAAAGTTTCATGCTTATAAAGAAAAGACTTCCGCTTTCTTAGGCCTGTTTGACTAGAATCTATACCCACTGTTTTCCTTCCCAAACAGTTGCTATACTGTAAATTGGGCCATTTCTAGCATCTTTCTCTGAGAGAATGTATGCACTTGAATCTGTAACTCCATTTGGCCTCAAAGTGTGACAGTTATAATGAAAAGACTTCAGCTTTCTTAGGTGTGTTTCACTTCAAACTTTACTCACTGCTTTCTTTCCCAAACTTGTGCTATCCTGTAAATTGTGCCATGTCTAGTAGCTTTCTTGGAGAGAATGTATACATTTGAATCTGTAACTCCATTTAGCCTCAAAGTTTCATAGTTATAATGAAAAGACTTCTGTTTTCTTAGGAGTGTTTCACTACAAACTATACCCACTGCTTTATTTCCTAAAGTTGTGCTATCCCTTAACTTGGGACTTGCCTAGCTGCTCTGTCTGAGAGAATGTATGCGTTTGTACTGTATATCCATTCGGCATAAAAGTTTCATACTTACAAAGAAACGATTTCTGGTGTCTTATGTCTGTTTGACTACAAACTATACCCACTGCCTTCTTTCCCAAAGTTGTGCTCTGCTATAAATCGGTCCATGTTTAGCAGCTTTCTCTGAGAGAATATACGCGTTTGTATCTGTAACTGCATCGGGCCTAAAAGTTTTATACTTATATAGAAAAGACTTCCAATTTCATAGGTCTGTTTGACTACAAACTGTACCCACTGCCTACTTTCCCAAAGTTGTACAATCCTGTGAAATGTGCCATGTTTAGCAGCTTTCATGAGAGAAAGTATGTGTTTGTATCTGTAACTTCATTGGGCCTAAAAGTTTTATATTTATATTCAAAACACTTCTGCTTTCATAGGTCTATTTGACTACAAACTATACCCACTGCTTTATTTCCCAACGTTTAGCTATCCTGTAAAATGGGTCATGTCCAGTAGCTTCTTCTGAGATAAAGTACGTGTTTGTATCTGTATATGCATTCGGTATTAAAGTTTCATACTTATAAAGAAACGACTTCTGCTTTCTTATGTATGTTTGACTACAAATTATATCCACTGCTTTCTTTCCCAAAGTTGTGCTATCCTATAAATTGGAACATTTCTAGCAGCTTTCTCGGAGAGAATGTATGTGTTTGCATGTGTAACTCCATTGGGTCTCAAAGTTTCATGCTTATAATGAAAAGACTCCTGCCTTCTTACATGTGTTTGACTACAAACTATACCCACTGCTTTGCTTCCCAACGTCCTGATATCCTTTAAATTAGGCCATTTCTAACAGTTTTCTCTGAGACAATGTATGCATTTGTATCTGTAACTCCATTCGGCCTCAAAGTTTGATAGTTATAATGAAATGACTTCTGCTTTCTTTAGTGTGTTTCACTACAAACTATACCCACTGCTTTATTTCCCAACGTTTAGCTATCCCGTAAAATGGGCCATGTCTAGCACCTTTCTCTGAGAGAATGTATGCGTTTGTATCTGTATATCCATTTGGAATTACAGTTTCATACTTATAAAGAGAAGACTTCTGCTTTCTTATATCTGTTTGACTGCAAACTATACCCACTGCTTTCTATCCCAAACTTGTGCTGTCCTATGAATTGGAACATTTCTAGCAGCTTTCTAAGAGAGAATGCATGTGTTTGTATGTGTAACTCCATTGGGTCTCAAAGCTTTATGCTTATAATGAAAAGACTTCTGCTTTCTTACGTGTGTTTGACTTCAAATTATACCGACTGCTTTGTTTCCCAAAGTTGTGCTATCCTTTAAATTGGAACATATCTAGCAGCTTACTCTGAGAGAATGTGTGCATTTGTATCTGTACTTTATTTGGTTTCAGAGTTTCATACTTATAATGAAAAGACTTCTGCTTTCTTGGGTCTCTTTGACTACAAAATGTATCCACTGCTTTCTTCCCCAAGGGTGTTCTATCCTCTAAATTGGGCCCTGTCTAGCAGCTTTCTTGAGAGAATGTATGCGTTTGTATCTGTAACACCATTTGGCCTAAATGTTTCATATTTTAAAGAAAAGACTTCTGCTTTCTTATGTCTATTTGACTACAAACTATACCCACTGCTTTGTTTCCCAAAGTTGTGCTATCCTGTTAATTGGGATATTTCTAGCAGCTTTCTCTGAGAGAATGTATGCATTTGAATCTGCAACTTCATTCAGCCTCAAAGTTTGATACTTTTAAAGAAAAGACTTCTTCTCTCTTAGGTCTGTTTGATTATAAACTATATGCACTGCTTTGTTTCCCAAAGTTGTGCCATCCTGTAAATTGGGACATTTTTAGCAGCTTTCTCTAGAAAATGTATGTGTTTGTATCTGCAACATCACTCGGCCTAAAAGATTAATACTTTTAAAGAAAAGACTTCTTCTCTCTTAGGTCTGTTTGATTACAAACTATACGCACTGCTTTGTTTCCCAAAGTTGTGCTGTCCTGTAAATTGGGACATTTCTAGTAGCTTTCTCTGAGAGAATATATGCGTTTGTATCTGTAAAACCATTTGGCCTGAAAGTTTCATGCTTATAATGAAAAGACTTCTGCTTCATTACGTGTGTTTGACTACAAACTACACCCACTCCTTTCTGTCCCAAAGTAGTACAATCCTGTGAATTAGTCCACGTCTAGCTTCTTTCTTTGAAAGAATATATGCGTTTGTATCTGTAACTTCATTCTGCCTAAAAGTTTCATACTTATAGAGAAAAGACTTCTGCTTTCTTTTGTCTGTTAGACTACAAACTCTACCCAGTGCTTTCCTTCCCAAAGTGTTGCTATCATGTAAATTGGGCCATTTCTAGCAGCTTTCTCTGAGAGAATGTATGCATTTGAATCTGTAACTTCATTCAGCCTCAAAGTTTCATAGTTTTAATGAAAAGACTTCTGCTTTCTTCGCTGTGTTTCACTACAAACTATACCCACTGCTTTAATTCCCAAAGTTTAGCTGTCCCGTAAATGGGCCATGTCTAGTAGCGTTCTCTGAGAGACTGTATGCGTTTGTATCTGTATACCCATTCGGCATAAAAGTTTCATACTGATAAAGAAAAGATTTCTGGTTTCTTATGTCTGCTTGCCTACAAACTATACACACTGCCTTCTTTCCCAAAGTTGTGCTATGCTGTAAATTGGAATATTTCTAACAGCTTTCTCTGAGAGAATGTATGCATTTATATCTATAAATTCATTTTGCTTAAAAGTTTCATACTTATAAAGAAAAGACTGCCGCTTTCTTAGGCCTGTTTGACTACAAACTATACACACTGCTTTCCTTCCTAAAGTTGTGCTACACTGTAAATTGGGCCATGTCCAGCAGTATTCTTTGAGAAAATGTATGCGTTTCTACCTGTACCTTTTTACCCTGAAAGTTTCATACTTATAATGAAAAGACTTCACCTTTCTCACGTGTGTTTGACTACAAACAATGCCTACTGCATTCTTTCCCAAAGTTGTGCAATCCTGTAATTTGGGCCGTGTCTAGCAGTGTTCTCTGAGAGAATGTATGCATTTGTATCTGTAACACCGTTCTGCCTAAATGTTTCATTCTTATAATGAAAAGATTTCTGCCTTCTTAGGTCCACTTGACTACAAACTGTACCCACTGCTTTCTTTCCCAAAGTTGTGCTATCCTCTGAATTGGGTCCTTTCTAGCACCTTTCTCTGAGAGAATTAATGCATTTGTCTCTGTAACTTCATTCGGCATAAAAGTTTCATACTTATAAAGAAAATACTGCTGCTTTCTTAGGTCTGTTACGCTACAAACTGTGCCCACTGCTTTCCTTCCCAACGTTGTGCTATCCTGTAAATTGGGACATTTCTAGCTGCTTTCTCTGAGAGAATGTATGCGTTTGTATCTGTAAAACCACTCGGACTGAAAGTTTCATACCTGTAATGAAAAGACTTCTACTTCCTTATGTGTGTTTGACTACAAACTATACCCACTGCTTTCCTTCCGATAGTGTTGCTATTCTGTAAATTGGGCAATTTCTAGTAGCTTTCTCTGAGAGAATGTATTACTTTGAATCTGTAACTCCATTCAGCCTCAAAGTTTGATAGTTATAATGAAAAGACTTCTGCTTTCTTAGGTGTTTTTCATTACAAATAATACTCACTTCTTTCTTTCCCAAAGTTTTACTATCCTGTGAATTTGTAGATGTCTAGCAGCTTTCTCTGAGACAATATATGCGTTTGTATCTATAAGCGCATTCAGCCTAAAAGTTTCATACTTATGAATAAAAGACTTCTTCTTTCTTCTTTCTGTTTGTCTACAAACTATACCCACTGCTCTGTTTCCCAAGGTTGTGCTATCATGTAAATTGAGACATTTCTAGTAGCATTCTCTGAGAGAATGTATGCGTTTGTATCTGTAACATCATTCGGCCTAAAAGTTAAATACTTATAAAGAAAAGACTTCTGCTCTCTTAGTACTGTTTGATTACAAACTACAAGCTCTGCGTTGTTTCCCAAAGTTGTGCTATCCTGTAAATAGGGACATTTCTGGCAGCTTTCTCTGAGAGAATGTATGCATTTGTATCTGTAAAACCATTCGTCCTGAAAGTCTCATATTTATATGAAAAGACTTCTGCTTCCTCAAGTGTGTTTGACTACAAACTATACCCATTGCTTTCTTTCCCATAGTTGTATAATCCTGTGAATTAGTCCATGTCTAGCTTCTTTCTCTGAGAGGATATATGCGTTTGTATCTGTAACACCATTCTGCTTAAATGTTTCATTCTTATAATGAAAAACTTCTGCTTTCTTAGGTCCGTTTGAATACAAACTGTACCTAAGTGAACAGTTTGAATACAAACTGTTCCCAAAGTGTGGTATCCTCTAAATTGGGTTTGTCTAGCAGCTTTTTCTGAGAGAATGTACGGTTTTGTACCTGTAACTTCATTCGGCCTAAAAGTTTCATACTTATAAAGAAAACACTTCCGCTTTCTTAGGTCTGTTTGAGTACAAACTCTACCCACTGCTTTCCTTCCCGAAGTGTTGCTATCCTGTAAATTGGGCTGTTTCTAGCAGCTTTCTCTGAGAGAATGTATGCATTTGTATCTGTAACTCCATTCAGCCTCAAAGTTTCATACTTTTAATGAAAAGACTTCTGTTTACCTAGAGGTGTTTGACCTCAAACTATACCCACTGCTTTCCTTCCCAAAGTTGTGCTATCCTGTAAATTGGGCCGTATCTAGCAGCTTTCTCTGAGAGAATGTATGCATTTGTATCTGTAACTCCATTCAGTGTCAATGTTTGATAATTATAATGAAAAGACTTCTGCTTTCTTAGGTGTGGTTCACTACAAACTATACCCACTGCTTTATTTCCCTACGTTTAGCTATCCCGTAAAATGGGCCATGTCTAGTAGCTTTCTCTGAGAGAATGTATGCGTTTGTATCTGTATATCCATTCGGCATAAAAGATTCATACTTATAAAGAAAAAATTTCTTGTTTCTCATGTCTGTTTGACTACAAATTATACCCACTGCCTTGTTTCAGAAAGTTGTGCTATGCTGTAAATTGGTTCATGTCTTGCAGCTTTTTCTGAGAGAATATATGAATTGTATCTGTAAGTTCATTCTGCCTAAAAGTTTCATGCTTATAAAGGAGTGACCTCTGCTTTCCTTTGTCTGTTTGACTAAAAACTATACCCACTGCTTTTTTACCCTAAGTTGTGCTATCCTCTCAATGGGCCCTGTCTAGCGGTTTTCTCTGAGAGAATGTATGTGTTTGTATCTGTAACTTCATTCAGCCTAAAAGTTTTATACTTATAAAGAAAAGACTTCTGCTTTCACTGGTCTGTTTGACTACAAACTATACTCACTGCTTTATTTCCCAACGTTTAGCTGTCCTGTAAAATGGGTCATGTCTAGTAGCTTCTTCTGAGATAATGTATCCGTTTATATCTGCATATCTATTTGGCATTAAAATTTCATACTTATAAAGAAAAGACTTCTGCTTTCTTCTGTTTATTTGACTACAAACTATACCCACTGGTTTCTTTCCCAAAGTTGGGCTATCTTCTAAATTGGAACATTTGTAGCAGCTTTCTAGGAGACAATGTGTACGTTTGTATGAGTACTTTTTTTCTCCTAAAAGTTTCATAATTATAATGAAAAGACTTCTACTTTCTTGAGTCTCTTTGACTACAAACTGCACCTACTGCTTTCTTTCCCAAAGTTGTACTATCCTTTAAATTGGAACATTTCTAGCACCTTTCTCTGAGAGAATGTATGTGTTTGTATCTGTAACTTCTTTTGCCATAAAAGTTTCATTCTTAGAAAGAAAAGACATCCACTTTCTTTGGTCTGTTTGACTACACACTACACCCACTGCTCTCCTTCCCAAAGTTGTGCTATCCTGCAAAGTGGGCCATTTCTAGCAGCTTTCTCTGAGAGAATGTATGTGTTTGTATCTGTAAAACCATTCGGCCTGAAAGTTTCATGCTTATAGTGAAAAGACTTCTGCTTCCTTACGTGTGTTTGACTGCAATGTATACCCATTGCTTTCTTTCCCAAAGTTGTACAATCCTGTGAATTGGTCCATGTCTAGCTTTTTTCTCTGAGAGGATATATGTGTTTGTATCTGTAACACCATTCTGTCTGAATGTTTCATTCTTATAATGAAAAGACTTCCACTTTTTTAGGTCTGTCTGACTACAAACTATACCCACTGGCTTCCTTCCCAAAATGTTGCTATCCTGTAAATTGGGCCATTTCTAGCATCTTTCTCTGAGAGAATGTATGCATTTGAATCTATAACTCCATTCAGCCACAAAGTTTCATAGTTTTAATGAAAAGACTTCTGTTTACCAGAGGTGTTTGACCACAAACTATACCCACTGCTTTCCTTCCCAAAGTTGTGCTATCCTGTAAAATGGGCCATTTCTAGCAGCTTTCTATGAGAGAATGTATGCATTTGTATCTGTAACTCCATTCGGCATCAAAGTTTGATAGTTATAATGAAAAGACTTCTGCTTTCTTAGGTGTGTTTTACTACAAACTATACCCACTGCTTTATTTCCCAACGTTTAGCTATCCTGTAAATGGGCCATGTCTAGTAGCCCTCTCTGAGAGATTGTATGCATGTGTATCTGTATAACCATTCAGCATTAAAGTTTCATACTTACAAAGAAAAGATTTCTGGTTTCCTATGTCTGTTTGATCACAAAATATACCCACTGCTTTCTTTCCCAAAGTCATGCTATCCTATAAATAGGGCCATGTCTAGCAGCTTTCTCTTAGAGAATGTATGTGTTTGTATCTGTAACTCCATTCACCCTAAATGTTTCATACTTCTAATGAAAACACTTCTGCTTTCGTAGGTCTGTTTGACTAAAAAGTATACCCACTGCTTTCTTTCCCAAAGTTGTGCTCTCCTATAAATTGGGCCATTTGTAGCAGCTTTCTCTGAGAGAATGTATGCGTTGGGATGTGTAACTCCATTCAGCCTAAAAGTTTCATACTTATAATGAGAAGATTTCTGCTTTAGGTCTGCTTGACTACACACTATTCCCACTGGTTTCTTTCCCAATGTTTTGCTATCTTGTAAATTGGACCATCTCTAGCAGCTTTGTCTGAGAGAATGTAAGCATTTGTATCTATAACTCCATTTGGCCTAAAAGTTTCATACCTATAGTGAGAAGATTTCTGCTTTCTTAGGTCTGTTTGACTACAAAGTATACCCACTGCTTTCTTTCCCAAGGATGTGCTATCTTTTCATTTGAGCCATGTTAAGCTGCTTTCTCTGACAGTATGTATGCCTTTGTATCTGTAACTAAATTCTGCTTAAATGTTTCATACTTATAATGAAAAGACCTGTCCTTTCTTATGTGTGTGTCACTACAAACTGTAGCCATAGCTTTCTTCCCCAAAGTTGTGCTATCCTGTAAATTTGGCCATGTCAAGGAGCTTTCTGTGAGAGCATGTATGCCTTTATATCTATAACCCCATTCAGCCTAAAAGTTTCATACTTGTAAAGAATAGATTTCTGCTTTCTTAGGTCTGTTTGATTACAAAGTAAACCCACAGCTTTCTTTCCCAACGTTGTGCTATCCTGCAAATTGGGCAATGTCTAGCAGCTTTCTCTGAGAGAATGTTTGCGTTTGTATCTGTACTTTTATTTTTCCTAAAAGTTCAATATTTATAATAAAAAGACTTCTTCTTTCTTAGGCGTGTTTGACTACAAACAATACCCAGTGTTTTCTTTCCCAAAGTTGTACTATACTTTATATTGGGCCATTTCTAGCAGCTTTCTCTGAGAGAATGCATGCGTTTTTATCTGTAACTCCATTCAGCCTAAAAGTTTCATAATTATAATGAAAAGATTTCTGCTTTCTTAGTTCTGTTTGACTACAAACTATACCCATGCATCTCTTTCCCAAAGTTGTGCTGTCTTGTAAATTACGCCTTGTCTGGCTGCTTTCTCTATGAGAATGTGTGCATTTGTATCTGAAACTCCATTCTGATTAAATGTTTCATACTGATAATGAAAAGATTTCTGCTTTCTTAGGTGTGTTTGACGACAAACTATACCCAGTGCTCCCTATCCCAAAGTTGTGCCATACTGGAAATTGTTCCATGTCTAGCAGCTTTCACTGAGAGAATTTTTGCCTTTGTATCTAAAATTTCTTTCGGCCTAAAACTTTGATAATTGTAATGAAAAGACTTCTGCTTTCTCATCTGTGTTTGAGTACAAATTGTACCCACAACTTTCTTTCCAAAAGTTGTGCTATCCTGTAAATTGGGCCATGTCTAACAGCTTTCTGTGAGAGAATGTGTGTGTTGGTATCTGTAAACCTATTTGGCCTAAAAGTTTCATACTTATAATGAAAACACTTGGGCTTTCTTAGGTCTGTTTGACTACAAAGTATTCCCCTTGCATTCTTTCCCAAAGTTGTGATATCTTGTAAATTGGGCCATTTCTAGCAGCTTTCTCTGAGGGAAAGTATGTGTTTTTATCTGTACCTTTGGTTGGCCTAAAACTTTCATAATTATAATTAAAAGACTGGTGTTTTCTTAGGTTTGTTTACTACAAACTATACCCACAGCTTTCTTTCCCAAAGTTGTGCTATACTAAAAATTGTGCCATAACTAACAGCTTTATCTAAGAGAATATATTCATTTGTATTTGTATCTCTATTCGGCCTAAAAGTTATATATTTATAACGAAAAGTCTTCTGGTTTCTGAGGTCTGTTTGACTACATAACCTACCCAGTGCTTTCCTTCCCAAAATTACATAATCCTATAAATTCAGCCATGTGAAGCATCTTTCCCTTCAAGAATGTAAGCGTTTGTATCTGTAAGTCCATTCAGCCTGAAAGTTTCATGCTTATAAAGAACAGACTTCTGCTTCCTTAAATTCATTACAAATGGTACCCACTGCTTTCTTATCCAAAGTTGTGCTATCCTATAAATTGGGCAATGTCTAGCCGCTTTTCCTTAGAGAATGTATGCGTTGATATCTGTAACTCCATTCAGCCTAAAAGTTTCATACTTATAATGAAAACACTTTTGCTTTTTTAGGTCTGTTTGACTACAAAGTATACGCACTGCTTTCTTTCCCAAAGTTGTGCTATCCTGTAAATTGGGCCATGTCTAGCAGCTTTCTATGAGAGAAGGTAAATGCCTTTGTATTTGTAACCCCATTTGGCATAAAGGTTTCATTCTTATAAAGAATAGATTTCTGCTTTCTTAGGTGTGTTTGACTACAAACTAAACCCACTGCTTTCTTTCCCAAAGTTGTGCTTTTTTGTAAATTGGGCAATGTCTAGCAGCTTTCTGTAAGATTTATGCCTTTGAATCCACAACTCCGTTCGGCCTAAAACTTTGATAGTTATAGTGAAAAGACTTCTGATTTCTCATATGTGTTTGACTACAAATTGTACCCTCAGATTTCTTTCCCAAAATTTTGCTATCTTGTAAATTGGGCCTTGTCTCATTGCTTTCTCTGAGAGAATGTATGCGTTTGTATCTGTAACTCCATTCTTCTTAAAAGTTTCATACTTTTAATGAAAAGATTTCTGCTTTCTTAGGTGTGTTTGACGACAAACTATACCTCCAGCATTCCTGCCCAAAGCTGTGTTGTACTGTAAATTTGGCCATGTCTAGCAGCCTTCTGTGAGAGAATGTGTGTGTTTGTATCTGTAACCCCACTCTGCCTAAAGGTTTCAGACTTATAAAGAAAAGACTTCTGCTTTCTTAGGTGTGTTTAAAGAAAAACTATACCCATTGCTTCCTATCTCAAAGTTGTGCTATCCTGGAAATTGTGCCATGTGTAGCAGCTTTCTCTAAGAGAATTTATGCCTTTGTATCTAAAACTCCTTTCGGCCTAAAACTTTGGGAGTTATAATGAAAAACTTCTGCTTTCTCATCTGTGTTTGACTACAAACTGTACCCAAAGCTTTCTTTCCCAAAGTTGGGTTATCCTGTAAATTGGGCCATGTCTAGCAGCTTCCTGTGAGAGTGTATGTGTTTGTATCTATAATCCCATTCGGCCTAAAAGTTTCATATTTATGAAGAAAAGACTTCGGCTTTCTTAGGTCTGTTTGACTACAAAGTATACCCACTGCTTTCTTTCCCAAAATTGTGCTATCCTATAAATTTTGCCATTTCTAGTAGCTTTCTCTGAGAGAATGTATTCGTTTGTATATGCATCTCTATTTGGCCTAAAAAGTTAAATATTTAAAATGAAAAGTCTTCTGCTTTCTTAGGTCTGTTTGACTACAAATTACACCAACTTCTTTCTTTCCCAAAGTTATGTAATCCTATAAATTGGGCCATGTGCAGCAGCTTTCCCGTCGGGAATGTATGCATTTGTATCAGTAAGTCCATTCAGCCTGAAAGTTTCATGCTTATAAAGACTTCTGCTTTCTTAACTTCACTACAAACTGTACCCACTGCATTCTTTCAAAATGTTGTGATATCCTATAAATTGTGCCAGGTGTGGCAGCTTTCCCTTAGGTAATGTTTGCGTTGGTATCTGTAACTCCATTTGGCTTAAACGTTCATACTTGAAATGAAAGCACTTCTGCTTTCTTAGGTCTGTTTGACTGCAAATTATACCCACTGCTTTCTTTCAAAAGTTGTGCTATCCATTAACTTGGGACATGTCTAGCTGCTTTCTCTGAGACAATGCATGAATTTGTTTCTGTAACGACATTCAGCCTGTAAGTTTCAGACTTATAATGAAAATTCTTTTGCTTTCTAAGGAGTACTTGACTGCAAAGTACTTCTACAGTTTTCTTTCGCAAAGTTATGCTATCCTGCAAATTGGGCAATTTCTAGAGGCTTTCTCTGAGAGAATGAAAGCGTTTCTATCCGGAACTGTATTTGGCCTCCAAGTATCTTCCTCATGCTGAAAAGCCGTCTGCTTTCTTAGGCCTGTTTCACTACAAACTATACCTACTGCTTTCTTTCCTAAAGCTGTGCTATCCATTAACTTGGGACATGTCTAGCTGCTTTCTCTGAGAGAATGTATGCGTTTGTTTCTGTAAGGGCATTAGGCCTGTAAGTTATAGACTTATAATGAAAATTCTTCTGCTTTCTAAGGAGTGCTGGACTGCAAACTATACCCGTTTCTTTCTTTCCTAAAGTTGTGCTATTCCTTAACTTGGGGAATGTCTAGCTGCTTTCTCTAAGAGAATGTAGGCGTTTGTTTCTGTAAGCCCATTGGGCATGTAAGTTTCACAATTGTAATGAAAAGTCCTCTGCTTTCCAAGCAGTACCGGACTGCAAACGGCACCAACAGTTGTCTTTCCCAAAGTTGTGCTGTCCTGCAAATTGGGCCATTTCTAGAAGCTTTCTCTGAGAGAATGAAAGCGTTTCTTTCTGGAATTGTATTTGGCCTCCAAGTTTCATCTTTACGCTGAAAAGACTTCTGCTTTCTTAGGCCTGTTACACTACAGACTGTACCTACTGCTTTCTTTCCTAAAGCCGTGCTATCCATTAACTTGGGACATGTGTAGATGCTTTCTCAGAGAGAATGTATGCGTTTGTTTCTGTAAGCCCACCAGTAAGTTTCAGACTTATAATGAAAATTCTTCTGCTTTCTAAGGAGTGCTTGACTGCAAACTATACCCTTTTCTTTCTTTCCTAAAGTTGTGCTATTCCTTAACTTGGGACATGTTTAGCAGCTTTCTCTTAGAGAATGTATGCCTTTGTTTCTGTAAGCCCATTCGGCCTGTAAGTTTCAGACTTATAACGAAAATTCTTTTGCTTCCTAAGGAGTGCTTGACTGAAAAGCACACCCATAGTTTTCTTTCCCAAAGTTATGCAATCCTGCAAATAGGGCCTTTTGTAGAAACTATCTCTGAGAGAATCAAAGAGCTTCTATCTGGAACTTTATTCAGCCTCCAAGTTTCATCTTTCCGCTGAAAGGGCTTCTGCTTTCTTAGGCCTGTTTCACTACAGACTATATCCCCTGATTCTTTCCTAAAGCTGTGCTATCTATTAACTTGGGACATGTCTAGCTGCTTTCTATGAGAGCATGAATGCGTTTGTTTCTGTAATCCCATTAGGCCTGTAAGTTTCGGATTTTCAATGAAAATTCTTCTGCTCTCTTAAGCCTCTTTCACTACAAAGAATACCTACTGCTTTCTTTCCTAAAGCTGTGGTATCCATTAACTTGGGACATGTCTAGCTGCTTTCTCTGAGAGAATGTATGCGTTTGTTTCTGTAAGACCCTTAGGCCTGTAAGTTTCACAGTTATAATGAAAATTCTTCTGCTGTCTAAGGAGTTCTTGACTCTAAACTACACCCGTTTTCACCTTTCCTAAAGTTGTGCTATTCCTTAACCTGGGACATGTTTAGCTGCTTTCTCTGAAAGAATGTATGCGTTGGTTTCTGTAAGCCCATTCGGCCTGTAAGTTTCAGACATATAATGAAAATTCTTTCGCTTCCTAAGGAGTGCTTGACTGAAAGCACACCCATAGTTTTCTTTCCCAAAGTTATGTTGTCCAGCAATGAGGGCAATTTCTAGAAGCTTTCTCTGAGAGAATGAGAGTGTTTCTATCTGAAACTGTGTTCGGCCTCCAAGTTTCATCCTTATGCTGAAAGGACTTCTGCTTTCTTAGGGCTGTTTCACTACCAACTATACCTACTGATTTCTTTCCTAAAGGTGTGCTATCCATTAACTTGGGACATGTCCAGCTGCTTTCTCTGAGAAAATGTGTGCGTTTGTTTCTGTAAACCCATTAGGCCTGTAAGTTTCAGACTTATGAAAAAAATTCTTGTGCTGTCTACGAAGTGCTTGACTGCAAACTATACCTGTTCCTTTCTTTCCTAAAGTTGTGCTATTCCTGAACTTGGGACATGTCTATCTGCTTTCTCTGAGAAAATGTATGCGTTTATTTTTGTAAGCCCATTAGGACTGTAAGTTTCACACTTATAATGAAAATTCTTCTGTTTTCCAAGGGGTGCTTGACTGCAAACTATACCCGTTTCTTTGTTTCCTAAAGTTGTGCTATTCCTTAACTTGGGACATGTCTGGCTGCTTTCTCTGAGATAATGTGTGCGTTTGTTTCTGTAAGCCCATTCGGCCTGTAAGTTTCAGACTTATAATGAAAATTTTTTTGCTTTCTAAGGAGTGCTTGACTGCAAAGTATACCCACAGTTTTCTTTCCGAAAGTTATGCTATGCTGCAAATTGAGCAATTTCTAGAAGCTTTCTCTGAGAGAATGAAAGAGTTTCTATCTGGAACTGTGTTCGGGCTCAAAGTTTCATCCTTACGCGGAAAAGATTTCTGCTTTCTTAGGTCTGTTTCACTGCAAACTATACGCACTTCTTTCTTTCCTAAACTAGTGCTATCCCATAACTTGGGACATTTTTAGCTGCTTTTCTGAGAGAATGAATGCGTTTGTTTCTGTAAGCCCATTCGGCATGTAAGTTTCACAATTGTAATGAAACGTCTTGTTCTTTCTAATCAGTGCCTCACTGCAAACTGTACCACCAGTTTTCTTTCCCAAAGTTGTTCTATCCTGCAAATTGGGCCCTTTCTAGAGGCTTTCTCTGAGAGAATGAAAGCGTTTCTATCTGGAACTGTGTTCGGCCTCCAAGTTTCATCCTTATGCTGAAAAGACTTCTGCTTTCTTAGGCCTGTTTCACTACGAACTACACCTATGGCTTTGTTTCCTAAAGTTGTCCTATCCGTTAACTAGGGACATGTGTAGCAGTCAAGCACTCCTTAGAAAGCAGAAGAATTTTCATTATAAGTCTGAAACTTACAGGCTTAATGGTCTTAAAGAAACAGACGCATACATTTTCTCAGAGAAAGCAGCTAGACATGTCCCAAGTTAAGGAATAGCAGAACTTTAGGAAAGAAATAAATGGGTATGGTTTGCAGTCAAGCACTCCTTAGAAAGCAGAAGAATTTTCATTATAAGTACGAAACTTACAGGATGATTGGCTTTACAGGAAGAAATGCATACATTCTCTCAGAGAAAGCACCTAGACATGTCCCAATTTAAGGGACAGAACAACTTTGGGAAAGAAAGCAATGGGTATGGTTTGTAGTGAAACAGGCCTAAGAAAGCAGAAATCTTTTCAGCATAAGAATGAAACTTTGAGGCCGAATACAATTCTGGATAGAAACGCTTTCATTCTCTCAGAGAAAGCTTCTAGAAATGGCCCAATTTGCAGGATAGCATAACTTTTGGAAAGAAAACTGTGGGTACACTTTGCAGTCAAGCACTCCTTAGAAAGCAAAAGAATTTTCATTATAAGTCTGAACATGACAGGCCGAATGGGCTTACAGAAGCAAACGCATACATTCTCTCAGAGAAAGCAGGTAGACATGTCCCAAGTTAAGGAATAGCAGAACTTTAGGAAAGAAAGAAACTGGTAAAGTTTCCAGTCAAGAACTATTTAGAAAGCAGAAAAATTTTCATTATAAGTCTGAAACGTACAGGCCTAATGGGCTTAGAGAAACAAAAGCATACATTCTCTCAGAGAAAGCAGCTGGACATGTCCCAAGCTAATGGATACCACAGCTTTAGCAAAGAAAGCAGTAGGTATACTTTCTAGTGAAACAGGCCTAAGAAAGCAGAAGTCTTTTTAGCATAAGGATGAAACATGGAGGCCAAATACAGTTCCCGATAGAAACGCTTTCATTCTCTCAGAGAAAGCTTCTAGAAATGGCCCAGTTTGCAGGATAGCCCAAGTTTGGGAAAGACAACTGTTTTTACAGTTTGCAGTCAGACACTGCTTCGAAAGCAGAGGACTTTTCGTTACAATTGTGAAACTTGCATGCCGAATGGACTTACAGAAAAAAATGCATACGTTCTCTCAGAGAAAGCAGCTAGACATGTCCCAATTTAAGGGATAGCACAACTTTACGAAAGAAGGAAGTGGGTATAGTTTGTAGTGAAACAGGCCTAAGAAAGCAGAAGTCTTTTCAAAATAAGGATGAAATTTGGAGGCCGAATACAATTCCAGATAGAAACGCCTACATTCTCTCAGAGAAAGCTTCTAGAAATATTCCAATTTGCCGGATAGAATAACTTTGGGACACAAAACTGTGGGTATACTTTGCAGTCAAGCACTCCTTAGAAAGCAAAAGAATTTTCATTATAATTCCGAAACTTACATGCCGTATGGGCTTACAGAAACAAACGCATACATTCTCTCAGAGAAAGCAGCTAGACATGTCCCAAGTTACTATGTAACACAACTTTAGGAAAGAAAGCAGTGCTTATGTTTTGTAGTGAAACAGGGCTTAGGAATCAGACGTCTTTTCATCATAAGTTTGAAACTTTGAGGCTGAATGCCATTCCAGGTATAAACGCTTTCACTCTCTCAACGAAAGCTTCTGGAAATGGCCCCACTTGCAGGATAGCACAAGTTTGGGAAAGAAAACTGGTGGTATAGTTTGCAGTCTGGCACTCTTTAGAAAGCAGAAGACTTTTCATTATAAGCATGAAACTTCCATGCTGAATGGCCTTACAGAAACAAATACATACATTTTCTCAGAGAAAGTGCCTAAACATGTCCCAAGTTAAGGGACAGCACAACTTTAGGAAAGAAAGCAGTGGGTATGATTTGTAGTGAAACAGACCTAAGAAAGCAGAAGTCTTTTAAGCATAAGGATGAAACTTTGAGGCCGATACAGTTCCAGATAGAAAAGCTTTCATTCTGCAAGACAAAGCTACTAGAAATGGCCCAAACCGCAGGACAGCATAACTTTAGGTAAGAAAAGTATGGGTATAGTTTTCACTCGGGCACTCCTTAGCAAGCAAAAGAATTTTCATTATAAGTCTGAAACTTACAGGCCAAGTGCGCTTACGGAAACAAACGCATACATTCTCTCAGAGAAAGCAGCTAGACATGTCCCCAGTTAAGGAATAGCACAACATTAGGAAAGAAAGAGATGGGTATACTTTGCAGTCAAGCACTCCTTAGAAAGCAGAAGAATTTTCATTATAAGTCTGAAACTTACAGGCCAAATGGGCTTCCAGAAACAAACGCATACATTCTCTCATAGAAAGCAGCTGCTCATGTCCAAAGTTAATGGATAGCACAGCTTTAGGAAAGAAAGCAGCAGGTATAGTTTGTAGTGAAACAGACCTAAGAAAGCAGAAGACTTTTCCACATAAGGATGAAACTTTGAGACCGAATACAATTCCAGACAGAATCGCTTTCATTCTCTCAGAGAAAGCTTATAGAAATGGTCCAGTTTGCAGGAGAGCACAACCTGGGAAAGAAAACTGTTGGTATAGTTTGCAGTCAGGCACTCCTTAGAAGGCAGAAGACTTTTCATCATAAGCGTGAAACTTGCATGCCGAATGGCCTTACAGAAACAAACGCATACATTCTCTCAGAGAAAGCACCTAAACATGTCCCAAGTTAAGAGATAGCACAACTTTGGGAAAGAAAGCAATGGGTATGGATTGTAGTGAATCAGGCCTAAGAAAGCAGCAGTCTTTTGAGCATAAGGACGAAATTTTGAGGCTGAAACAGTTCCAGATAGAAACACTTTCATTCTCTCAGACAAAGCTTTTAGAAATGCCCGAATTTGCAGGACAGCATAACTTTGGGTAGGAAAACTGTGGGTATAGTTTTCAGTCAAGCACTCCATAGAAAGCAGAAGAATTTTCATTATAAGTCTGAAACTTACAGGCCTAATGGGCTTACAGAAGCAAACAGATACATTCTCTCAGAGAAAGCAGCTAGACATGTCCCAAGTTAAGGGATAGCAAAACTTTAGGAAGGAAAGACGCAGGTATAGTTTGTAGTGAAAAAGGCCTAAGAAGGCAGATGTCTTTTCAGCATAAGGATGAAACTAGGAGGCCGAATACAGTTCCAGATGGAAACGCTTTCATTCTCTCAGAGAAAGCTTCTAGAAATGGCCCAATTTGCAGGAGAGCCCAACTTTGGGAAAGACAACTCTTGGTAGAGTTTGCAGTTGGGCACCTCTTAGAAAGCAGAAGACTTTTCATTACAATTATGAAACTTACATGCGGAATCGGCTTACAGAAACAAACGCATACATTCCCTCAGAGAAAGCAGCTAGACATGTCCCAAGTTAAGGGATAGCACAACTTTAGGAAAGAAAGAAGTGGGTATACTTTGTAGTGAAACAGACCTAAGAAAGCACAAGTCTTTTCCGCAAAAGGATGAAACTTTGAGGCCGAACACAGTTCCAGATAGAAACGCTTTCATTCTCTCAGAGAAAGCTTCTAGAAATGGCCCAATTCAAAGTATAGCACAACTTTGGGAGAGACAACTGTTGCTACAGTTTTCAGTCAGGCACTCATTCAAAGTGGAAGATTTTCATTATAAGCCAGAAACTCACAGGGCAAATGGGCTTGCAGAAACAAACGCATACACTGTTTCAGAGAAAGCAGCTAGACATTTCCCAAGGTAAGGAACAGCACAACTTTAGGAAAGAAAGAAATGGGTATAATTTGGAGTCAAGCACTCCTTAGAAAGCAGAAGACTTTTCATTATAAGTCTGAAACTTACAGGCCTAATGGGCTTACAGAAACAAACACATACATTCTCTCAGACAAAGCAGCTGGAAATGTCCCAAG
>RJWJ010028947.1:0-20999 GCA_004363605.1 Indri indri | reverse complement strand
GGGTAGGGGTGAGGAGCAGGAGGAGGCAGAAGTCTCCGGTGGAAGCCTGTGGAGACTGCAGAGATAAAAGGGGCAAGAAACCCGAGAAGGGAAGGAGAGAGGTGAGAACACCCCCCTCCCCAGACCTCTTCACTCCATACTCCCCACCCACCTCCCCACCCCCTGCCCAGCACCAAACCTGCTCCAAACTCCTGGTCACTGGGCAGCTTCAGTGCAGACTGAGTGGAGAGTCCCGCGGGGTCAGGGAGGGGGGATGGGGGGTTAGTCTTAGCTATTGGCTGGCCCGGGACACTGCCCAGTTACAAATTAAGGATGATTGATCGCTGGTATGATTTCCCGTAAATCAGGGTGGGACGGACCACTTGGTCCGCTTTGTGGGGCCAGGCCAGGAATTTAGTCTGAAGCCCCTTGGGGGTAGGGGGTGAAGTTGGGTGCAGTTCTCGGCTCTACACAGCCAAAGCTTCCTCCTCCATCTTCACGGGTCATGATAAAAACAGCATGTACACAAACTTTTCATGTGAGTTTAAAAGGAATGAGCTTTTTGGAAATTGCTTGTTTCAGTTGATCTTTAAAGTAACCCTTTGGAACTAAGCCCCATTGTGCCCATTTGATAGTTAGGAAACTGAACCTTAGAGCAGTTAAATGTCTGGCCCATGGTCACCCTCACTTGAAGAAGTGTCCTAACCGCCACTCCCACCTCCCCTGTGCTCTGCGCTCTCCTTCTGGTTTTGCTCTTAGGGACCCATAATCAGTGGTTCTGCCTTTGTATAACAGACAAGGCATCTGAGGCACCCAGCTCAGCAAGCATTCACCTTAATTAAAAAACCGAAAAATCGGAAAGCTGGGGTGTATGTGTTTGTGGCTAGGGCAACGCAATAGACCTGGCTGGCTGTGTGACCCCAGCAGGTTGCTTTTCCCCTTGGCACCTAGCTGTCCTCTCAGAGTTGCCAGATAAAATACAGGAAGCCACATTGAATTTGAATTTCGGATAAACAAACAAAAAACCTTTTCTTGTAAGTATATCCCGTGCAGTATTGGGACATACTTAATGCTAAAAACATTGTTTTTGTTGTGTATCTGAAATTCAAATTTAACTGGGCATTGTATATTTTACTTGCTAAATCTGGCAACGCCACCTCCTCTGCAAATCAAGGTCGTCTCTGATGACCTAATCCAGCACTAATGTTCTGTGATCACCTCACTGCAGGCCTGGTCCTCTAGTTGTGTTTGGGACATTGAGGAAAGTTCACTGCCAGCACTAGAACCACTACTCTAAGGGACTGACCGAGGACAGAAAGAGAAGAACAATTTTGTACCTCCTTGGGGGTCCTTGGAAAAGACCCAGAAAGAGTTTTCCCCAGCTTCGCATTTCATTCCCTGCAGCTGCTTAGGAACCTCCTAAACCGTGGGGAAATTATACAACATCAGAACCATCATTTGAACAGCTACACACAAAACACCACTTCTCCATCCCCAGTGCTCAAGCTGGTGGCCTCCAAGGCACCAGGAGCTTGTGGATTCTGGGAAATGGGTCAGCCAGAGGAAAAGAAGGTGGTGGAAAGCAGTCTCATTCAATGAGTTCTTACCGGGCGTTTACATTCATCCTCTCATTAACTGCCATGGCACCTATGAAGTGGGCGTTAACATTTATCCCATCTTAAACGAGTAAAAAAAAAATAATAAGGCTCAGACAAAATTAACTGATCTACTCAAGATCACACAGCTGGTAAGTGACAGAACCAGGATATGGACCAAGTCTGTTCAACACTGAAATTCTTTATTAACCCTTATACATCGCTGACACACTCCAGGGGCTAACCTGAAACAGCAGCATTCCGGGGCCCGCTGTAGAAGTCCGACGCTTTGTGGGCTGAAGTTGCAGAGTGGATAAGGCCCAGTGGAGAGGTTTTCCCACCCTGCTGGTTTACCTCTTTGAGCATTTTGGCTCCCTGGCCAAAGCCATCGCCGCACTCTGGACATGTAGAGGGTGTCGGCTTTGTGGAAAACCCCCTGCCTGATGAAGCTTGGAGCTAAAACTGACTTCATCATGGCGTTTGCAGAATTTGTCCCTTTGTGGGGACGGACTGAGATATTCAATCAGTATAGGGTTACAAATTCAGTCTTTCTCCCACTGGGGGCAGGTGTAGGGTTTCTCTGCTATGAGGACCTTTCCTTGTGGTGGGTGAGGAGGCATGAGCCCACAGAAACCCTCTTCTTTGCACGTGGCTTCTGTTCCCTGTGGCTTTCCTGGTGTTGGATGAGGTTCATGTTCTCACTAAAGTTCTCTCTGTACTCAGAGCATTTTATCAGGTTTTTCTCCCAGGTGGGTCCTCACATACCGCAGGGTGCAACTTGCCGTGGTTAAACTCTTTCTCACACTCTGTACACTTTTAGTTTCTCCTTTTAAGAAAAATCATCCAAAACTCAGAAATTGGGCGGGAGAATCTGGGTCACCTGATTCTCTGAATACAGAAAATCGTTTGAGTGACAGTTTTCTCAGTTCTCCCTCAGATAGTATATACCTAGCACTGCTCTAGTTGCAGAGTAGCAAAGTTGATGGATTACCCACAAACAACGCCTTGGGCATGTGGGCACCATCCTCTCTTTGGAACCCTGGTTGAGAAATACCATTTTAGGGGAATGAAGTCTTCTTTGACTTTTTATTTACTATGGATCAGGGCCCAGAGTTTGTAATGTCAGATGTTGAGCTGCCAAAAATGGATAAGATGCAAATAGTTTTTGTCTGGTGGAGATATGAGTGAAATGGAAACATTTGGAAGAGATGATAATGATAACCCCAAAGGTAATGGTCTTATTGCCCTGTAGGGCAGTAGCCAGTTTTATAGCTAACTTAGCTGTGTTATTCCAGCATTCTCTTTTTCACTGAGTAGATACGCACACACACCCCAGTTTCTCCCATCATTCTTTGAACCAACTTTGTTATTCTGATGGTTGTCTCATGAATGTTCTCATCGTGTAGTTGTGCAAGAATGATGTGTCTACCTTTTTGAGAATTACATGTTGGCACACCCTTTTGTGGGGCTATTGATGCTCTGTATGTAAAGGTGGACCACTGACTGAACTTTGTCTTTTTTTCCTACAATGTAATAGTCCTCTCTGGGGAAGGGCACAGGTTCGGCAGCCATGGGTGAGGGGATCAGAGGGGGCTTCGCCCCATTGCCTTCTCACCAGCTCTGACTCACATGGGCTCTTTTCTGCTCAACTCTCCTGGGACAGAACCTTCCTGGGAACCTCACAAGAGAGTGCTCATTCATAGCATCCTGCTGCTAAAGACCTTCTCTTCATCTTCCCAAGGACATGGATGGGAATGAGAGACAAAGACTGGAATCATATCCAAATAAGTGTTGAGACGCAAACACCCGAGCCCCAGACTCACATCCACTTTGAAGACCCCGGAAGGCCTAGGAATACAAAGCTTTTCAGAGTAACAGACATATTCGATGACTTCTCACAGATGTTCTAAATTGGTTCATGTAGTTATTTACCTAAGGACACTGTAAATTATTCTTTCAAAGTTATCACTACAATGTCAAACTGTAAAATTGCAAAATTTTACAAGCTTTGTAAAATTTTTCAAGCAATTACTACATTAAAGTTACCGCAGACACAACTGCTGTTAATAATCCCAAGTGTATGCTTCTAGATTCTCTTTTCTATTTATAAAATCATATATACCTTACCCCCAACCCACACATAATTATTACTCTTCCATAATGTATTTTCTTACATAATAAATTGTCACAAACATTGTTCCATGTCATTGCAGGCCGCTCTGTCTCATTCTTTCTAACAGCTGCATAGTATTCCACTGTATGGATGTATCACAAACTATTTCTTTGATCTCTCACTGAAAGGCATTTAGGTTGACTCCCAAACCAACCCCTCTAGCTGCATGCTGGTTCCAGAAGTTTCCCTCTTGCTTGCCCACTTGTAGTCTCTTTGCATGGCAGCTTACCTGTTTTCTCTGCCACCTTTATGGTTCTAACCTTTGTCTCTTGCTCTCTGTTGCTACCTCTTTGGATAGAAAACCAGCTGTGATTTGGTCCCCTTCAGATTATGATTTCTTGTTTCCACCGGCTGCTTCCGCATCCATGCGCTGCTCTGGAGGGGAAAAGTGCCTGCCCCACTTCCAGGAAAGCCCACTAACCTGATTCATCCTTCATTCATCAGTGCCTGGTGGGGCAGAGAGCCACCACCCCAGCCCTGCCCAACTTGAACCTGAAGCCCCCATGGTCACTTATCCAGTTACAGACTTTTCTTTGCTTCAGCCTCTACAATGGAATTACCCTTCCCCTACAAACCATGGACATACGACATCATCCAAATATTTATCTGCCACAAATGGTAATTCCCCCACCTCACCCCCACCAGCATCATGTGTGATCAGATGCAGTGCAGATAGGGCAAAAGGGCATGTGCCTCAGAGTCACGCAGACTCCCACTTCTCTACTTATCAACTGCCCAAGGGACCTTAACCTCTCTGAGGAGACAGGCTTTCAAAATCTGTATGGGGGGTCTACTCTACAGGGCCTTTTTTTTTTTTTTTTTTTTTTTTGAGACAGGGTGTCACCCTGCCTCCCTGGGCTGGAGTGCAGTGACTATTCACAGGCTCAATCAGTCACAGCTCACTGCAACCTCCTGCCTCAACCTCTCGAGTGGCTGAGAATACAGGTGCGTATCACCTTGCCCAGTGCCAGGGTCATTTTTGAGGATTAAGATGGGTATGAAAGTCACCAAAAAGGTGCTCGAAAGTGGTAGCAGTTGTGATAGATCCTTGCTAATGGTGGTGATGACTACTTTCCCATAATTCTCCAGAAAAAGCCACCGCTTTTGTTTCTCGTGAAAGTGGTCATAAACTGATTGTCCAAGGATGGAGTTTGCGTGAAGGACAGAGTGGGTGAGTTTGTATCTTGAGCCAAGTATGTTTGGAGGCCCACTTAGACTTTTAGGTTCATTTTCTGATGATATATATATATATATATATATATATATATATATAAATGAAATGCAAAAAGAATCTGTAATGGCTGCCTAGAGTCTTTGTGTTTCTATCATTAAAACAATTTATAATTAGATATAATTTATAAGGAAAACTACATAAGAATAAGTACACAATTTAACAAAATATCATAAAGCTAACATCCATATAACTATCACCTGGCTCAAGAAACGGACTATTATTGGCACTCCAGAAGTACCCTGTGTCCCCTCCTCAGTCACAACTCCATTCCTCTGCAGGAAACCATGATCCTAATGTTATCGAAATCACTTCCTTACTTTCCTTTATATATTTGCCACACATGTTACCACCCCTTTTGGAGTTTGTATCATAGTGCGTATTCATTCATACCTATCTGGCTTCACCCACTCAACATTCTGCTTTTAAGATTTATCCATAGTGTCGCAGGTGCCTGTGGTTTATCTTCATTGCTGTACAGTTTTCCATCATGTTAATATACCACAATTTTATCTCTTCTACGGCTGACGGACACAGGTCATTTCCAGTTTCAAGCTCTTCTGTACCATGCTGCTGTGAACATACCTGTGTGTGCAGCCTGTTTCTCTAGGGTTTGTGCCCAGGAGTATCATTGCTGAGTTAAAAAGATGTGAGTAGCTTTGTCGTTTCTACCATTTGCCAAAGTGGCTTTACCAATTTACACTTCCACTACAGTTTATTTTATCGTATTTATTTATTTTTTGAGACAGGGTCTCACTCTGTCACCCAGGCGGGAGTGCAGTGGTGTCATCATAGCTCACTGCAACCTTGAATTCCTGGGCTCAAGTGATCCTCCTGCCTCAGCCTCCCGAGTAGCTGGGACTACAGGCAATGCACCACTACACTTGGCTGATTTGAACATTTTTTTTTTTTTTGTAGAGACGGCTTCTGGCTATGTTGCCCAGGCTGGTCTCAAACTCCTGGCCTCAACCAATCCTCCCACCTCCTTTCCCAATGAGCTCCCAAAGGATTACAGACGTGAGCCACAGCACCCGGCCTGGATGCAGTTTATAAAAGTGTGTTGTGTGATATCTTGTGATCATTAATTTTATGTGTCAACTTGGCTGGGCCACAGTGCCCTGATATTTGGTCAAACATTATTCTGGATGTTTCTGTGAGGGTGAGATTAACATTTAAAGCACTGGACTTTGAGTAATGCAGGTTGCCCTGCACAAAGTGGATGGGTCTTATTGAATTAGTGGAAGGCCTTACCAGAACAAAGACTGACCTCCCCATTTTGCCATCAGACTACGTTTGGACTCTTCCGGGAGTTTCCAGTCTGTGGGCCTACTCCATCCAATTTTGGACTCGCCAAGCCTCCACAGTCACATGAGCCAATTCCTTAAAATAAATTTCCCTCTCTCTATATATATACACATCCTGTTGGTTCTGTTTCTCTGGAGAGCCCTGACTAATACAGAACTAAAATTAAGGCTCAATATTATACGTGGCCTTGATATCTGGTGAAACTGAGAAGGCCTTCGAATGCCCTAACTGCAAGTTCTCCTCCCCACTCTGCTGCCTTGGATAAGGTCCCCAAGCCAAAACACCCTCCTTTTCAAGGGGACCAGGTGCAGTTCCTGCTTATCTATGAGTGGTGGGTTTCAGTTCCCTGCCAGCCTGCGGCATTATCCAAACAAGCCAATCACATCCTCCCCTGGGAACCAGGGGCACCCCTTCCTCTTGATACCACAGAGCCTGCGTCCCACAGCCTCTTGCTGTTTGTTCCCAAGTGCAACCCCTGTGTGGCCCAGTGTCGCATGCAATGTCCTCCCTCGTGACCAGAGTCTATGTGACCAATAAACTGCTGCTGGTCTCATCTGTCCCGTGTCAGGTGTTGTGTGTTAGGCCATCCCCCTAACCACAGGGTGGGAATCCCTCCTGCACCAACAGGGTGAATAGGAGGTGATTAACACAAAAGTTACTATTCGTCAAATTCTCTCTGACTCCTGGTTTGCCATAATTTAAACTTTTAGCCAATCTATTGATATTTCATTGATATCTCATTGTGGTCTTGATTTCTATGTCCTTGATTTACCAATGAGATTGAGCATTTTTGCACGTGTATCATCCATTTGGATTTTTTCTTTTGTCAAATACCTTGCAGCAGAAACTGATTAGCTGTCTATCAAAGCGGTTTCCTTCCTCTCCCCCCCTCACAACTAGGCTACATTTCCCTGCTTCCCTTACCATCGTGCCATCCACACGACTGAGATCTGGCTAACGGAAGGCTGGTGGAAATGACTGAGAATTTCTAGGCCTGGCCTGGAGAAATCTACCACACATGAAACACTCTCTTTTTCCCCATCTGCCGGCTGGACGTCAGTGTCCAGGGTGACTCTGGAGGCCACACGTTGAGGACAGCTGAGTGTCTGTCAGCCAGGTGTCTGGTTTCACGCAGCAGAGCCTCCTGTGACCAGACGCATCAGTTTCAGACATTACCTGAGCAAGAAATAAATTTCTACAACTTCTATTGTACAAGGCACTGAGATTTGGGGGTTGGTTGTCATCGCTGTTAGTCCCCCTTCCGTTGTTTGCCCATTTTACTATAGGGTCTTTTTTCTCTGATTTAGTTCTTTCTGTCACTTACATTATGTTGCAAATGTAATCTATCCTGTGGCTTGTTTCTTCATTCCACTAATACTGTCTTTTGAAGAACAAAAACGATTCATTGCAATTTGGTCACCTTTATCACTCTTTTCCTTTATGGTTAGTATGATTTTGCATTTGTTCGTAAAATAACTTTCCTATCTATGATCAAAAACGTGTTCTCCTGTCTTGTTATCCAATTTTTTTTTGTGGGGGGGAGGGCTTTACATTTAGGTTTAAAATCTACCTGAAACTGATTCCTTTTTTTGGCTGTGGTATGAAGTAGGGGTACAACTTCATTTTTTACTATGTGGGTATTCAATTGTGACAGCACCATTTATAAGTTTTGATATCAAGTAGACCAAGTCCTCCCACTTTTTTCTTCAAGAAGGTCTCTGCTCTTCTTAATCCTGAAATTTCTATATATATTTAGAATCAGCTTGTCAGGTTCCACAAAATAAAATGGAAAACATATGTTGGAATTTTGACTGGTATTACTTTACATCTATAGATCATTTTGAGGGTGAATTGAGAACTTTACAATTGTAAGTCTTCTAATCCAAGAACATATTATAACTTTCCAATTCTTTGGGTCGTCCTTAATGTTTTCGACATAGCTATATAGTTTTCTCTGTAGATGTAATTCACCTGTTTTTGTTTGTTTATTTTATTTTTCCAGGATCTTGATTTTTTTTTTTTTAAAGAGACGAGGTCTCGCTCTATTGCCCAGGATGGAATGCAGTGACACAATCATAGCTCACTGCAGCCTTGAACTCTTGGGCTCAAGCGATCCTCCTGCCTTAGCCTCCCATGTAGCTGGGATCTTAATTTTTTTTTTTTTTGTTTTTGAGACAGAGTCTCACTCTCTTGCCTGGGGCAAGTGCCATGGCATCAGCCTAGCTCACAGCAACCTCAAACTCCTGGGCTCGAGCAATCCTACTGTCTCAGCCTCCCGAGTAGCTGGGACTACAGGCATGCACCACCATGCCCGGCTAATTTTTTCTCTATATATTTTTAGCTGTCCAATTAATTTCTTTCTATTTTTGGTAGAGACGGGGTCTCGCTTTTGCTCAGGCTGGTCTCGAACTCCTGAGCTCAGGACGATCCGCCCGCCTCGGCCTCCCAGAGTGCTAGGATTACAGGCGTGAGCCACTGCTCCCGGCCTTAATTTTTTTTATGCTATCACACACGATTTATATTTTAGTTTGATCTATATCACTAAAAATCACTTTTGTGCTCAGTTTCCTCTTTCTTCTGTTTATGGTAACAAGGCCTAGTTTTATCACTGGCCTAGAAGTCTTAGATTTTATATTTTCTTTTCAGCTCTAGGGACATTGAATTTGGTTGGGTTTAGGTCTTCAATCTTGAGTCCTAATTTGACCCCTCTGTGTCCATCTCAGGTCAGCATATGAATATCGGAGGTGGCAGAAGACCGATTAGCCTACCCAGAGGGAGGAGGGGCTGATCTTTCCCTCCATCCAGCCCATCGGCAGACCTTTCAGCAGTATCTCCAGAATATATCCTGAATCCACTCACTTCTCTCCATCTCTGGGGCCATGATCCCACTCTAGCCCCAATCGTCTCCCACTTGGACCACTGAATAGCTCCAAACTGGTTTCCCTGCTTCCACTCTGCCCCTTCCAGACATCCTCCATTCCACAGCCAGAATTATAAAAAATATAAACTGGTTTTTCATGGGAGTCCATTCTGATGGGAAACCACTTGCTAGGCTTTCTCTTCACACTTATAATAAAATCTAAACTCTCTAGCTTGACCTATGAGACTGGGTCCAAGCTGACCTCTCCAACCTCCTCTTGTATTATTCAACCCCTCTTATTCCATCTAGCACCTGGCCTTCTGGAAGTTTCTAGAATACACCTTACCTGTTCTCTGTGTTAGGATTGCTTGTTCACCAGCTTCCTGCATGGCTGGTCCACCCTTCTGGTTGGGATCTTTAAATGCTCCTCCTCGAGAAGCCTCCTTCTGACCTCTCTCCTTCTACCACAGCATCCCTTTGGTTTTCCTCATCACACTTATCACATGGCGGATGATCATTTTGTTTGCTCTTTGTTTACTTGATGATTATTTGTCTTCTCCACTGGACTGTGAACCACACGAGAGCAGGACCCTGTTTGTCTTTTCACCTTTGTGTCCTTGGCACACGGTACTGTGCTCACCATCTAAAAGATATTTCATAAATGCTTGTTGAATACATGAACACATCTTGCTTAAGCTAAGAGACAGACATCTGAGGGCAGGGACCCCTGAGGAGGACCGGAACAAACTGCCGAGAATCTCAAGGGACTGTGCGTAATGATTAGTAATGACGCTTGTCTGGGAGAGGGGATGGGTGAATTAATTGGGAATCAACCCAGGACAAAAGTTCTTCGCCTAGTTAGGGGCAACTCGAGGGTCCCATCTGTTGGCCCCCTAATAATTCCATCTTTCTGATCCATCTCCATCCTTCATCTGAATAAGTGAAAGGAAGAATACCAACAAACAGGAAGAGTGGGGTGTTAAAAGAAGCAGGCTGATTGCACACTGGTGCCACCTGCTAACTTCGGCTGCGGCGGGGGGCTACTGTGGGGCACTCATGGGGATGTCCATTGTGGTTCAGGGTCAGAATTCTTGCCTGCCTTGTGGGAGGCTCAGATTCCATTTCTGGTCTGTGCAACTTCCTTTCAGCCCACCACCTGGCACACAGCAGAAACTCAATAGATATTTGTTGAATGATTGAATGAGCAAGGTCCTTTGATATTGGCTATCAAGGACACAGATTAAATTGTCCAACTGTGCCTTCTAGCAGTTGTTTTCTCCATACCCCCATTTCTACAGGCTCTTCTGGCAGCTGCTACCAGGAGGCTGGTGGTGCTCGTTACCTCCCCTAAGTAACTGATAAGAATAAGAGACACAAAGATGCTGCATGGAAGTGGGGGTGGGGAGGGGAGAGCAAGACACTCCCCCCAAATTCCAGAGAAACAGCTGCACCAGCAGAACGTTAACATTTCAGGGCTAAGGCGTTTTCTGTCCTCCGCAGCCCTCTCCCCAATATGCTTCAGTCACGCTTGCATTGACTTCTACTCCTGGCTTATTCTCATCTTCCTACTAAAAACCCCCTTCATTAAGTAGATAGAAAATTTAAACATTAACATTAGTTGCCTACATTTACATACGCGCTACAAAAAAATAATCCTTTGGCAAAAAATTCTTTTTGAAAATTACACACAGTGCCCGACTGATGCTTTCTCTCCCAGCTAAATGTATTCTATCGTTGTTTAACTTCATCCCGGGTTTACTTGCTCAGCTTGGTGTCAGGTCAGGATTCAAACCCAGCTGAGTCTAAAATTTTTAGTCAGAAGCTTCCTAGGGCCTTTCTGGGGCCTGCTTCAGACTACAGAACAGCTCAGAGTAGTGGCAAAAGCTCCTAACTCACAGAACTCTTCCTCCCTCCGCAATTTCAAAGACGCCACTTTCGTCTCCCACCGCCATCCTAATTTGCCATCCAGATAGCTGACCTGGAAAGCTGACCTGGAAAGCAGACCCATTGGTGGATTCCGGCTCTCCCGCTCGGCCTCTGCCCTTTCTCTTCCGCCTCCTAGACTCCATTAGGTTAAAATAGAAAAGAAGGAGACAACAAAAACCCTGGGGGGATGGGGTTCCTGGGCCCTGCTTTCTACCTCAGGCTGTGTCCTCTGATCAGGATGTGGTTACCTGGGTGACAGCAGTGTCTTGAGGCCTTTGAAGAAGCCCCCTAGTCTGAATGCTAATTTACTCTTCTTCAAAGCTCCCTCTTTTTTTTTTTTTTTTGTTTAAACAAGGTGTGGCAGCCTGGATTTAAAGGGACTTCTTTTGTTGGCCTTTCTGATCAGTTTTAAAGCAATGTTCTGATGGAAACAAAACCCAGTTTTGAAGCAGTTTCCTCCTAGGGTCCTCTGGGAAGCCAACTCCCCAGGCCCCAGGGCTTGGCCAGAACAGGCTGTGGGGTAACTTGGGAACTTCCCGCATCCCTGTGGACGGGGTCCAAGGCCTGTGGAGAGGGATCATCCCATTCTCGGTAGTGTGCTGGGGGAGCTGGGGCGCCTCATAGCAAAATGTCGTCAAGGGTCTGGAAAGCTTGGGAATGTCCATCATGGCTCCACAAGGTGTTAAATCCCCAGACCTCAGTCTCCTCTCATCTGTACAATGAAGGGCTTTCATTTTTGCCCCATCCTGACACCCCCTGTGCTGTTATCTACTTCCATATTGTTTAATGAACTCATTTCATTTACTTGAAAACCCTTGTATAAAAAGGGAACTTGACATGTCCTCTATAAATGGAAAATCGGTAGCACTCTCCACAAGAATGAACCAGGGCCAACCACCCACGGGGCCCTGAGTCCATGATACTTTTAGGGGTCAAAGAAAATGTTTTAAATCTTAATTTCTTTTAAAATCAGAAGAAAAAATAAATATCATAATAATGAATATACAATAATGAATCTAGCCGAGATTATGTTCTTATTTATACCAATGTAATTGTAAAACACAATTTTTAAAAAAATTTCTTTAAAGGGAGGAAGAGACACACCAAGCCAAAAGTGCTTAGGGCCCATGAAAGTCAGAATGCAGCCCCAGAATGAATATAACTCTAAAATAAACGCAGTGAAAACAGAACAGTGTTACAAAATTCTAGCTGATTCTGCCTGGTGAAATCTCCAGGTGAAATCTCTAACAGAGCTTCCTCCTTCCCTGTTAAAAATAGGGTTAGCATGTGTTAGGTATTAAAGACTGAAGACTGTTAAACTGATACTTTGTCCTTGAGAAATCAAGAAGGAACAAAGGAAACTAAAAAGGGAAAGCTTTCTCAACTGTGATTTTTTTATTTAATACCACTTAAATTGATAACCCTTCAGTGGGTTCACTCTGTACTCGGGAGACACTGAGTTTGATGATGATGATGACGATGATAATGTTGGTCATTATTTACTGTGGTCCAGGTTTGTTGAGTATTTACTGTATGCCAGGCCCTGGGCGAAAAATGTTCATATTCAAATCTCATTTAATCATCACAGTGATATTAGAAACAAGGTCTCATTATATCCATTTAACAGATAAACTAAGGCTTAAGGGGGTTAAGTAACTTGCTCAAAGTCACTTAGAAAATGTCAGAGCTTTAAATCCACATCCGGCTGACTTTATATCCCATGTTCTTCATCACTAGGTTTTACTTCCTATTTTTATTTCTCTCTTTTCAAATTAATTTTCATTAAATACACTATTTGTTTATAGTTTTGAATGAATAGTTATTCCATTGAAATTTCTACTCAAATTTTATAGTATGAAAATTTTAAAGTACAAAACTACTGAAAATAAGTCTCCTTCCCATCCCATCCCTAGACACTCGGCTTCCCTTTCCAAACTGATAAATCACTCTTATCCACCTTTTTTTTTTTTTTTTTTTTTTTGAGACAGTCTCACTCTTGCTGGAGCTAGAGTGCAATGGCATCAGTCTAGCTCACAGCAACCTCAAACTCCTAGGTTCAAGCGATCCTCCTGCCTCAGCCTCCCGGGTAGCTGGGACCACAGCCACGGTAGAGATGGGGGGTCTCACTCTTGCTCAGGCTGGTCTTGAACTCCTGACCTCAAGGAATCCTCCTGCCTAGGCCTCCCAAGTGCTAGGATTACAGGCGAGAGCCATTGCACCCGACCCATTTCTTAAGCATCCTTCCAGTTAGTCCATAATTGTTCAAAGGCAAATTTCAGAAAAAAGTAAAATCATGACTCTCATACAGATATAATATGGACATATGTTAAAGATTTCATTCTATTCGGTAATCAGTGAGAGAACCAGGCAGATGTTAAAATCAAAGAGATGTTAGAATCAAAAGAGAATCTGAAAACAGACACATTTATAGATCAAGAATATTGAAATGAATACATAAATAAAAGCAAACTGGTTTTCCCATGGCGTGAGGGGAAGGAAGTCTATTAAGCCTGTATAATAATTCAGAGACAGTGAAAAGCAAACAACATGAAGAAGTATGCTGTATGTAGACAAAATTTTTTTCCCTCCCAAACAGATAACCACTGTATCAGGTTTTTAAGTATCCTTCCAGATTAGTCTTTAACATGCAAACATAAAAGTATATACTGTAGTCCTTAAACACACAGGTCTGTTGCCATACTCTACGGTGTTTGAAAAGTCTTTTTTCCCCATTTATTCATATATTTCTTGATTGTTTTTTAGATGGTCTCTAAGATCCCCTCCAGCACTGTCATTGGGCCTCCTCCAACCTAGATAGAGCCATCGAAATAGAAGTTTCTGTCTGGGCATGGTGGTGGATGCTTGTACTCCCAGCTACTGTGGAGGCTGAGACGGGAGGATCAGGATCACTTAAGGTCAGAAGTTTGAGGCTGCAGTGTGCTATGATCACACTTGTGAATAGCCACTGAACTCCAGCCTGGGCAGCACAGTGAGACCTGTCTCTAAAAGAAAAAAAAGTTTCTGACTCATCCAAGGGTGGTAGATGACAACAATTCTCCCCCACGAATTCCCAGGAAGTGCCTTGAGCAGGGACCAGTCACTGTCACACCTCCAAGGACAGGTACACATCTGTCTGCACAGGTCACAGCCATCATAGGGCATGAGAAACCCTGACCCTGGAGAAGAAAGGAAAAGAGAGAATCAGAGATAGGAGGTTAACAAGTGCAAAGAGATTCCAGAGCAGGAGTTTCTCACAGGGCCAAACAGCTTAAAAAGCAGGGAAGCTGGCCAGGCTGGGAGAAACAGGGGGTGGTGGGGAGTGTGGCAAACAGGGGCACGCATTCCTGGTCTGCCCCTGCTGGGCTCCAGCCAACCACTGCCATGAGGGCATGTGGGCTTCTTACTGCCAAGAGCCTCATTCTTCAAGAGAACCCAGAAGTACACATTTTAATGCAAAAATCTTTGGGTTTAAAAAAGAGAGAATCTTTATTTTTTAGTTAAAACGGTATTCATTCTTGAAGAGGCAGTTCATTCACATTGTTCAAAAAATTAAAAGGAAATGGAGTTTATAGTGAAAAAGTCCATCCCCCGTCCCGCGACCTAGTCACCAAGTTCCCCTCCCTGGAGACCATCACCGTCTCCAGTGCCTTGAATCCTTCCAGAGATGTTCTAAGCACAGGAGGCAAATGTTATTGTTCCTTTATTGACACAAATTATAACAAACTTTCCACAGTGTACTATGTTTTGCCTTTTTTTCTTAAAATTTATCTTAAAGAGCCTTCTCTATACATAAACAGATTCCTCATTCTTGTTTACAGGTGTCTGGTATTTTTTTTGTACGGATGTACTATTATTTTTTAACCAGATCCCTTTTGATAGACATAGAGATTGATTCCAAAGTCTTGCCGTAATAAATAAACCTGTATTTATGTTATCTCACACATTGATAAATATATCTATAGGATAAAATGCCTAGAAGCAGAACTGATGGATCAAAGGAATGCATATTGATGATTTTGATAAGTTACTTATGATTTGCTCATCGTAGAGATTGTACAAATTTACGTTTCTACCAGCAATATCCGAGACTGCCTGTTTTCTAATGTTCTCCCAAAGATGTGTACTATCAAACTTTTTAATTATTTTGTCAATCTGATAGGTAAACAGTACTATCTTGGTGTGGTTTTCAAATGTATTTCTCCTATTATGAGCATAGTTGATGAACTTTTCACATGTTTAAGAACAATTTGTATGTCCTTTTTGTTGAATTATCTTTTCACATCCTCTGTTTTCAACTAGAGTTATTGATAGTTTTTATTCATTTGTAGGTGCTCTTTATATATTAAGGAAATAGCCCTTGGCTTGGAATAAGTTTTTCCTAGTTTGGCACTTAGGTCTCTTGTTTATCAAAATGTTGCATTGATGGGGTTCAGGACACACTACATCAAAATATGACTGCAGGATATCAGAATATGTCACCACCCCAAAATATGCCTCTTTGGCATAAGGATTATTTTGAGTTGATTAAGAAACAGCAGACACAGGAGAAGCTCTGAAAACAGAGTAGAAGTTGTCTTTTTATAAAAGTAATTTATATCTATAAAGGAAATCTCTACTGTAAGTCTCTCTCTCTTTCTCTCTGTGTACCAGGAAGAGAAGGATGACTCTAAATCATTGGAAACTTTTATCAAGGAAAAAGACACTGACTTAAATCTGTGTAACAACCCTTATCCTTGTTTATGGTGCTTTTCCTGCCTGCTTCACCCTTCTTTCTTCATTTCAGCGGACAATGGTATTTAAGCCACCTCTTGGAGATTGACTCATGTCCCTGGGTATCCCCATGTAGATATGAGGTATACACATTAATAAACTTGTTTGTTTTTCTCCTTTTAATCTGTCTTTTGTTACAGAGGTCTGACCCAACCAAGAACTATGAAGGGTAGAGAAAAAATTATTTTTTCTCCTCTACAGCATCATATTTAAAAACATACAAGCCACACAAATCCTGCAAAATTGATCTTGTTTCTGAGCCACCAGTTTGCCACCTGTACTTACTAATCTAAGAAAATGGATGGGAAAACCAAGGTAGGGAACCTATAAATTGCATTGACCAGAGTCATGCAGCTACAAGCATGGATCTCACTATGTCCTGGTTCAGGACAAGGGGACACTTCCTAAATACTAGCTGTGCCTGATGGCAATCTAGGCATCAGCTCTCTGATAAGGGCTCTCTCCCAGGCTTGCAGACAGCCACCTTCTTGCTATGTCCTCACATAGCCTTTCCTCAGGTGCTTGTGGAGGCCATGGTGGGTGTCTCTTCTCATACAGACACTAATCCCATCAGATCCGGTGCAACCCCTTTGCTCCCACCAAAAGGCCCAATTCAGAAAATTCATGAAGGAGGCTGAGGTTGAGCCAACGGAGGGAAACATGCAAAGATGTAACTAGACCAGGCCTAGGGAGACCTGGGTTCTAATCCATGACCTGGGCAAGCCTTTCCCCTGTCTGGGCCCCTGGTTTCTCTTCCCCACAGAGGGATATGGAGGGAGGTTAGATGGTTAGACAACACTAGAAGATCTCAAAACTCCCTTCCAGCTCTGGAATTAACAGAACCTGGGGCCAATTTGAACATCCCAGGACAGCCCAATTTTAGAGCTATTCCTTGTTAAGGAAGATAACTTACATGTGCACATCACTTTTCAGGAATCAAAGTCTTCCAAGCAAAATTGCATGAAGCAGACAGTGCAGAGATTCTCACCCTCTTTTTTTTTTTTTGAGCCAAAGTCTATGTTGCCCAGGCTGGTCTCACACTCCTGGACTCAAGTGATCCTCCCACCTCAGCCTCCCAAATAGCCAGCACCACAGAGCTGGTTCACTCCCATTTTTAACATGAGGAACTGAGGCCCAGATAGACGTGACAATTAAAAAGCCCAAAGTCAGTAGGTCTGGGTTTATGTTCTAATTTAGAGAATGAACAGCTGTGTGACCTTGGGCCAGTGAGTCACCTAGCCTCAGTTTCTTTACCTAGAAAATGGAGACAACAAAAGCACATATTTTATGAAGTTAGAGAGAAAACTAAGCTTATTGAATGGATCAATTACAATAATGCATATCAGGCACTTAGTACAAGCCTATGTTACGAATATCTATGTCCCCCAAAATTCACATATTGAAGCCCTAATCCCCAGTGTGGTTGTATTTGGAGATGGGGCCTCTAAGGAAGTGATTAAGATTAAATGAGGAAAAAAAAAAAGATTAAATGAGGTCATGAGGGTGGGGCCCTGATCCCATAGGATTAGTGTCTGCATGAGAAGAGACACCAGAGAGCTCACTCTCTCTTCCCCTGAACCACCTCAGCAAGCATCTGAGGAAAGGTCATATGAGGACATAGCAAGAAGGTGGCCTGGCTGTCTGCAAGCCAGAAAGAGAGTCCTCATCAGAAACCAAATCAACCAGAATCTTGACCTTGGACTTCCAGTCTCCAGAACTGTGAGAAAATAAATTCCTGTTATTTAAGCCACTCAGCCTGTGGTATTTTGTTATGGCAGCCTGAGCAGACTCATACACCCTGGCACACCCAATACACATTAGTTATTGTTGTTATCTGTTGTTACCGTTACTTCTCTTGTCCAAAGTCCCATGACAAGCATCTAAGCCAGTGGCTGAGCCACGCTGAGGAAACGGGTCTCTTGACTCACCAGGTTGTCTTCCTGTTCTTGCGGCAGGAATACCCTAACTCCTCTCTGGGACTCCCTGTCTCCGTGGCTGCCTCTACGCCATTCTCTCTACCTCAACCATAGGGCAGGGCTGATGGTGCGGCCCACGAGGAGGTGTGTATGTGTATGTGTGTGAGTGTGTGACTAACCCAGGGGAAGAGAGTGGGGGGGTGTGCGGGAGGAGGTCCCTTCCTCAATTATGAGCAGGAAATTCTCTTCTGCCTCAGTTCCCCACGAACTTTTCTCTAAGCTGTAGGGAGATGGGAGAGCTGGGGTAGTTCTCAGATTAACCCTCCCTACCCAAGACAGGAACAAGCCCAGGGAGTGGGCCTGAAAAAAAATCAACTGCTTCTTCCTAACCCAAATTCTACCCTCAAACACACACTGAAGGTTCTGGGAGACTTCTGAATAACCTGAATCTCTCACCCGGAACTCTAGAGGCATTATAAATCGGTAAAGTACTTCAGCACCTACGAGGTGCCCCTCACATACACAGTCTCATTTTATCCTCACAAGAAGCTGGCAGGCCTTACAGTTGGCAGGGCTAAGTCTTGAAAGGACAAGCCTAGAGGTCTTTCTCCTACAGCCTTTTGTCATCTACACAGATGTATGTTTCTTCCCCTCAAGGGTGAAGATGCAGTTGGCCTAACCCCTGCCTGTGTCCCGCAGAGTGCTCATCACAGGGCCTTGTGCAAGTAGGTGCTCAACAAATGCTGTAGATGGATGCACACCAGTGACTGGATCAGAGAGAAGTAAAACAGGGTCTCCTATCCGGGAAGATGGAGTCGTCATTGCTCTAAGGGAGCAGGCTCAGGCATCTCTTCCTCCAACCTGGTACATTCAGTCCTGGGCAGGCCCCCGCCATCATTTTAATATTTATTATGTTATCATTATTACTACCATCACCAATTGTCTACTGTTCTAAGTTCTTTACAAATATCAACTCATTGTTCCTCACATCCACTATGATTAGCCCCATTTTGCAGATGAGGAAATGGAGGCACAGACAGGTCAAGTGACTTGCCCAATGTTACACAGCCAATAGTGGAGCTGGGATTCCAACCTGTTTATAACTTACAAGTATAATTTTCAAAGTTCCTCTGCTTCTGTGAGCTTAGCCTCACAGCAGTCCTGGGAAGCAGACAGGTGTTTCCACCACCCACCCAAGGTCATGCTGCACATGGGGACAGATGTGGAACTAGAACCTGGGTCTCCTCGGGGCTCATTCTGACCTGCATTGTGAAAGTACATGAAGCTCATACATGTGGGCCTCCAAACTGTAGGTGGGGGGAGGGTACCCAGGACGGGGAGGGTGGGGCTAAATCCATGACTTTGACTTCAGAGATGCTTCCTTGCTGCAAGAGAAGGGAAGGAGGACCAAGGAGCATGGACAGAGACTTTTGCTCCGCATTCAGTTTCCGCATACACTGCCACCCTGCCTTTGCTGCTGCTGCTCCCTCTTCTTGGAACACCATCATCCCACGCTTACTCTAGCCAACTCATCATGCTTCGTAATACACTTGGATTCTTCTCTCTTCCGGGAAACCTCTGCGCCTCTCTGAAGCTGGATCAAGTGACCCTCCTCCATGCTCCCATAGTATCAGGTGATTCTCTGATCATTATCATTAAAAATGCAGGGGCTGGCCAGGCACGGTGGCTCACGCCTGTAATCCCAGCACAGGGGGGAGGATCACTTGAGGACGGGAGTTCGAGACCAGCCTGGCAACGTAGCTCTGGGTTGGGGTCTCTGCCTTTGCACGGAGAGGTGGAGTCTCCTAGCAGTGTATGAGGGCACACACTAGGCGCACAGTTTGTAATGGGGGGGGGGGGGGGTAAAATAAGGGAGGCTGAGCAGCCTCTCTTTGAAGGAGGCTCTTGAAGTCCATCCTGGGACTTCCCCCAGCCAACTGGTTCCCAAATCGGCATATAGTGGGCACTTGCTAAATATTAATATTAAGCCTAGTAAAGGACTAGGATGATGGTCGCCCGAACCCCAAAGCGAAAGAGAATCGGTCTAAAGCACCCCCTTGCGGTGCTCTGCACCAAGCAACCTGGGAGAACGTCGTTGCAGGTCTGCCACCGAATGCTGGACAGCACAAAGGAGCCCACACTGCCCAAGGCAGCGGTCCTTGGAGGGCATGTGGTCTACGCCGTCCCCCACCCATTTTTAGAGGCGGGGCCCTGGGCTCACGGAGGGAGCCTAGAAGGCTCCGGGAATGCGCTAGGGGAAGGGTTAGGGCCGCGGTCTGATGGAGGGGCCGCCGAGCCAGCCGTCGCGGAGCTGCGCTTGCACAGCAAGCATCCCTTACTCAGGGCGAGTGTGCATTTAGAGTAGGGCGGAGCGGGCTGACAGAGATCGGGGCTCTACAGCGCGGCCGCCCACGGCGGAGCGAGGACTGGAACCCGGATGGGCGGACCCCGGCGCCGCCCCCTGCGCGCTCGCAGCCTGGCGTACGGCGCCCCCCAGCGGGCCGCAGGGACCAGGCGACGCCGGGCGCTCCAGGGCCCGCCCGGGTCTTCCGACAAAGAGCGCGAGTTCCCAGGACTGAGCCCCCACGCCGGGGATCGGGCCGGGGCGCAGCGAGACCTCTCCTGGGCGGCCTTCTAGTCTCAGCCGAGCGGTGGGGACAAGGTCTATCCAGCGATCGCGCCGGTGGCGCGGGGTGTGGGCTGGGCCTCCGGACGTAGGGTCCCCGGGGCGGGGCTCACCGTGTCCGCGTGTCGTGCACTGTCCAGCTGGACTCCGTCAGCGCCACACACTCGATCCCGAGATGACGGCAAGCAAGCGAGTGGCGAAGGTAACCGCGTGTGGGATGCGCCCTTTCTCGTGCCGCCTTCCCTGTCCCCTCCTCCCTTCATCTCCTCCGCGGTTCTCCGAGCGCATTTATTTATTTTTCTGGGCACCGGGGCTGGCCGAATCCCTGTCATCCCCGCTCCCTAGCCGGAGGAGGAGTGGGCCTGCGAGAGGGGCAAGAGCTGGAGTTTTGGGGCCGGAGATGTCGCTAGCTCCTTGAGCTGTGCTGGGGGTGAAGATGAGCCGGCTCCCCCAGACTGGTTTCAGTTTCATTTCTCCTGCCGGAAACTTATGATAACAATTGAGCATGTCTCAAGTGCAGGAAGGGTTCCTTGGCATCTTGGTGCCAGGCGTTCTGCTGCTCGTGGTGGGTGGGTGGGTTATGGAAAGAGATAACCAGGGCAAGGTCCTCGCCTTGGA
>RJWJ010028946.1:0-21023 GCA_004363605.1 Indri indri | reverse complement strand
AAACAGCATCTTTGGGAGGGCACCCACGGACACACATTATAAACAAACAGGCCATGTGATTTTAATGCAAAGTGGTTTTTGGATCACAATTCAGAAAGTGTAAAGAAAAGACTTGATGTAACATGCATAAATCAGAGGTTTGGATATTTTGGGGTATATTGTGCTTTGGTTTTAATGGATGATTGGTACAAATTAATTTTTCTTAAACATTAAAAAATAGCACACAATTGAAACTTCAAGTATTATCCAAAGGTACTAAATGACCTCTCCATCCCCCAACCCCACACACAGCCACAATTAAATGTGTGTGTATCATCCCCCCAAATAAGTTGGAATATTTGTTAGGGATGGGTGAGATGAATTAAAGGTTAATTCAAATATATGTTGAAGAGAGCAACTGTAGCTCTTCAGTTTTGCCTTTAGTAAAAAGTTAAATAGTTTTCTACCTTGAGTAAAAAGCTCAGAATTTTTTTAGAAGCAGGGGTCACAGAGAACATGCTTAATTTTTAACTTATTTCAAAGAATTTTCTAGAACCATATCAACACAGCCATAGAAAATACTTAACTGGTCAGTTTCCCTTAGTATAATGGAATTTTACTTATATCCCATAGCCTCATTAATCCAAAGTGGTATAATATCCCTTTTATAAAATTACAATGCAAAAATGGACTTATATTTTCACTCAATTCCAACTCAGTGACTTGTTTCCCATCAACCATCTTTACTCTCATTCTTGCAATTCCCCGAGTTGTGACCTTTACTTTGATGAGCCCTTTGTATCCTCTCATTTCTATCTTCTTTACCTATCTGGATTTTCCTCCTCACCTCTAGGGTTATGATGTCATTTTATTTGTAAAACCTTCAGAAAGGGGCATGCCTGTTTTGTTCACTACTGTATGCTGGCAGGTAGTAGATACTCCTCAAAGTACGACTGACAAAGGGACTTTTTCATCATCAAGGATTGTGAAGCATGACATAGTGGTTACAAACGCTAGCTCCATTGCCAGACTAAATTTGAACCCAGGCTCTGCCACTTAACAGCTCTAACACCTCTGGCAGTCTCCTTAACGCCTCTGTGCTTCACTTTTCTGATTTGTAAAAAGTGGGTAGAATATCTTTTTTTTCATATAATCACTCGAGGATTAAGTGGCCTAGTAAGTAAAAGTGCCTGGCGTATAGCAAACACTCAAAAAAAAAAAAAAACCAAAAAAACTCCAGGGAAATAAGAATGATGCAGAAGGGCAGACTAGCTCAAGAATAAGCTGCCTTAGCATTTAATTCTAAGTGCAGAAATAGCAATTCCTAACAAATTAATGTCCTGCTTTCTTGCCAGGCATGTGCCAGGCCTAAGGACATGGTATAAGTGATAAAGACACAAACCCTGACTTTCAGTGAGGCCAGGAGTGGCAGTGGGCAAAGGAGATGGGAATGAGACCAGAAGTGGCAGGTCTGTACGGACTACAGATGCACCATCTCAACTTTACCCTGCAGATGAACGGGGAGAGACTTGGTTTAAATGGGCAACATATACTAATGCGGTGAAAAATAAAGGTCACCACTGAGGGAAAAATTGGAGAAATGAAATAATACAGGCCAGCTTCTACCATTATCTTTGCAGAACGAAACATCTGGCAATTCGTAACACACAAATTGTTCAGGAAAATTTAACTTGGTTTGCCCATAATTCCCATGTTTAGCTCTCCAGTAATTAATACTTTCTAGCTCCCTGTTGGGTCTTTGTGAGGTTGAATCTAATCAGAGAAAGCAAATGTGGAAGGTCCTCAACCAATACACTCTGCATACTATTTTCCCTAAAATGGACCAGTTATAATGACCTCATGGCCACCTGAGATAGATAACCAAGAAAATTACTACCAGAGCCTTACCAAGAAGGCTGTTCAGAGCCAGAGTCATTTGACCCATTTCTTACAAAACCAGGACTCAACCAAATTAGCCACTACCTGCCAGAGTGGTGGTTAGCTCCAGCTGCAGTGAGTATATTCTACAAAGCCAGACACTTAACCCCCATCCTCCAATCCTGCTTTGATTGCACTAGAGATTCACACAAGGTCCCTGTTGCTCTTATTTTATTCACTGTTTTTAAAAGCAGAAAACATTTCCTTAAAAGAGAAAATAGCAGGCAGACTGAGGATAAGAGCCCAAGATTTGTCAGGCTTCCACATGGACAATGCATCAATTTACACTATTATAAAAAGGGGTTAGGTCATCATTACGTTTCCATTACTAGAAAAACCAAAGCAGAAACATATATAATAGGAATATGAATATAACACACCCTTTGGTGTTCTGCACTTAATGTTTTGAAGATGTTTTGATGTTTGTGAGGAAAATCCAAACTCATCCAAAGATAAAACCAGGAGACAATATGGTAAGAGGAGGCATATTTTATTAAGTTTCCCAGTAAGTCTACTGGGAACATGCACTGCTAAAATGCAAGTTACAATTCAACTATACCATGAACAATTAGGACACACATTTGAGCATTTTCAGAGATCAGCTTCCATATATCTTGATCACTAAATGGAAAGGTTCCTCAGAAGAACACTCCCTTACCCTATATACAGAAGGAGAAGAAAAATTAAGGATGCCATAATATCATCTATCAAAATAACTGGAAAACATTTTAAAGTCAATTTAGGGTGCATTACTGACATGTGAAAAACAAATTTGCTGTGAACATTTCTATAAGGAGGACATTCCATCTAGAAGGAGAATGATAAAATTCATGTTGCATATAAGTTGGAACTAGGACACTATTGAGAAAGAAACACATTTATGAAGCCAAATTGGTAATGATGTCATTATAACTAAAGGAGGGAAATTACACATTTGAATATATGGCTTCTTTCCTATCTCCAACATTTAAAAGGGCATTCCTAAACTGCTTGGCCTAAATCTTAGTATATGTTGATTCCCTTGTTTTCATTTTGGAGATTTTATTTCTACTCACATAAAGCTAGAGTTCTGCTTACAAATGATGATAAAATACAGGCAAAACATAGGAAGAATGCAAATATGGAACAAAACTGAGAATATTACATTTCACTACCTCTACCCACATACCATAAAACATTATACAAATATTTAATATTGTAAAAATGTCCTGAGTACTTATTTTTGTTAGGAAAAAAGTGATAATTATAGGGAAAGATAAAAATTGTATTTTAAAACAAAATTATTTTGAGAGAAAGATGGAAATGAGATAGCCATTGGAGAATGAAGAAACAGGATCTTATTAATAAGGATTTAAAGGACAAATATAAATACCAAGAGGGTTTTATTTATGACAAGATGCTCCCCTTGCTCAAAACCTTGAAATTCTAACCTCATTTCTGATGACCTTCAAGAAGTACCGGAGTATCTAAAATGTATATGCTTTCTAGATCTCAACTGGTCCCCCAATCCTAGAACTATGACATCTTTGAGAGCTACAGCTAAGACTTTTATGAATCTCAAGTCTGATCACTTGCTATCATTTTTTCCAAGAAGAAAAACCTTCATGATAGATAATTGTACTTGGAAACTGTAGTTACTCTGAAACATGAATGCAGTTTGTTAAGAAGGATCGTTCACTAAATGACCTCAATCTAACAGAGGTCTTGCAGAGTTCCAAATTTCTGTCTCAGCAAAATTACGAATTCTAATAAAATCATGTATATAAGAACATTTATAGGGTTCGTAAGTCTAGAAATGCTAAATTTGGGAATATAAAAAATCTGCAGTATCACCTTTCTCATTTCCCTTAAGAACAAAAACTGACAATGGCTCAGAATATTTTGTCTACTTTAAGACCGGAGCACTTGTTAAAAACAAGGTCACTAAAGGGTAAGTTGGAGAAATAGATATTAAAGGAATTAAATAGTGTTCCTAAAATTCCAGTTTCTTCTGCATCTGCCTACAGCTTACGACTATGTTAGATGCAAGCTATTCTGGCAGTTGCTGTTTTTTCGATAATCCTTAGGATAGAATTTTGACAACCATGTGTTATATGGAATCTCACCATCTAAGAGCCTTTTATATCACTAAATTTGACCACTATTTTGTTTTAGGGAAGGAGGAATTAGGGGAGAGGCAGGAAGCATGATAAAACAAGCACTTTACAGATGAACACCACAATAGCACTATTATCTAAATACCAAACACTAATGAAACCCAAATCATAATGCTGAAAATTAAAAAATTAGACAAAAACTAAATGGAGGATTCTTTTTTTTTAATCTTTTATAGGACAGAAACCTTAGCTCATGTCTTCTGGCTGTCATCATCTTCCACTGAGCTGCACCTAAAACACAAAGAACAAGTAACAAGCAACTTTGTTTTTTAAAGAATAGGTAATAGTTTTGAAGGCATAAGATGAACTGTTTCTAGTGGAAGTTAACTTACTTAAATTACATAAAATAAAGCCATAAATATCACCAGAAGCATCAAAATGTTAACTATTTCAAGTGAAAATAACTACAAAAGGCTTGAATATGCAGCATATTGTCACCAAAATAAATAATGGTGGGAAAATCACTACCCATTTCATTAAGGTGGAAAAGCTGCACCTGTGATGCCTTCTGTACAAGGCTTCACTCTGCTGAAGATGAAAATCACCTTGTATTTATTTTAGTAAGTCTAAACCATGAAGAGACGGGGTGTAGGCTCAGAGTTGGCTTATTAAATCATCTATCACCTTCCTGGCTGTAGTTCATTTCATGTCTTTAAATGGAGCAAAACCCACCAGAAGAATGCTGCTATTCTGATTTTCCATTCTTGAATGCACCAAAATGTGCATGCTTGTTGTAATTAGGTGCCTGGGTGAATAAAAAAATCCCATTTACAATTTAAAAAGATAATTTAAGCCCCTAAAATTTGATTATTTTCCATATTCCTCAGGGAGACAAGCATTAATTTTAACCCCAAACCAAAAAGATTACATATACTTCTGAAAATTCTCTTCTATCATGTTAAAAATACGAATTCCTTTGTGTTGCAAAACCAAGCTGATTTACATGATTTTGTTTTAAATTGGTGCTAAATGTTTATCTACACATGCTGTCAGAAATAACCTTGTTAAGAAGGTGAAGCTGGTGTCTCAGCAAATCAGACCCCTTGGAGAAGGCGTGGAATGGCCTGTGCCCCGTTTTCCTTTTTCTCTTTCCGCACCATCAAAAGGAAAAGTGAGAAAATAGCAGAAACATTAGTTAAATCCTGAATTATACCCCATAACCTACAGGAATAACCTCACTACACTGAAAACTGACAATATTTGTAGGATTTTTTGATGATATAATTAGGATTCTAATTGTTAATAAAATGATAAACTTTTGGCTAGGTTTACATCTTTAACAAACAATACTTTCAATTAAAGACTTTCAGGAAAAAAACCAAAAGGTAGCTTTTAACTATTATTTATGGTTTACCTGACTTACCAGCACTGAAGACAAAAACTTTTAAAAATGGCTACAAATGCCTTGTTCACAAAAGACTTTATTATCTAGTGATGCATACTGAGAACATACAGAAATCTGCATGGTCCACTTCACATGCAGTAGAACAATCTTCACTTTACAATAAGTGAGTGTCAACTGTTTTATGCAATAGACAACACTTTAAAGTCACATTCTTAAAGAAAAGCTTCATTTACAAAAGAAATAAAAGGTAAAGAAGCAATTACCGCTTTTAAAAAGCAGCTGCTTTGTTCAAGAGTGGAAGGTTTATGCCTGTATTGAAAGACAACATGATCACAAATAATGAAAACAATGAACAAATGAAAAACACTTTTACCATAAAGCAGTACACTTTCAAAATGACATACAAATAGTTAAAAATTTCATTACATTGTCTATCTAACCTTTAAATATGAGGACTTTTAGAATTGGGCCTCAAGATTTGCAATTAGTAAATGAAAACTACGCATTGTCTATGTCACTAGGAACTGTATTTAACAAAATGTATATAAAGTCTATAGCAAGTTGATTTTAAAAAAGTAAAGTTAATAAGAAACAGTACACTGAAGGCGCTCTATCCATCAAGCGCGTACTCTTCCAATTTTAAATGTGATGAACAGAACAGAAATTGTAACTATGCCACAGTTGCAATGCCAAAAAATAAAACAAGATCAGTTATCACACATGCAGGGAATTCTGCCACAAAGCTAATATCCCTCATTTGTCAATTGTTCCAATAAAATAACATCTTAAAACACCAGTGATGTTGATGGTTTAGCTTACCTTCAGTGTACTGAATGTTGTACACAACCTGCTTTAAAAGAGGAGACCATCCCTGCAGGCAGGCTCAAGAAGGAACAGACCCCTTTCGGCACTGACTACACCAAGGGCATGCTGCTGTGGCCTGCACACACACACCTAGGAAAACGTGAATATAAACAGCATTTATGCTGGCCATTTTATCTGAAGACCAAAATGAAGCCAAGTTTGCTAAAAACAAATCAACCACCCAGTATTACTACTCATTTTATAACAGATGCTTTTGTCTTTTATGTGAACTGCAACCATATACATTAGCACTGTAATTTTGTGCAGTCTTGGCAATTAAAAGTTCTACAGTGAAATTTCACATAAGACACAAAACAGATTAACTAACATTTCTAAAAGAAATATCACCCTTGGTGTTAATTCAAATATATCATGCTTCCTCAAATTTGTTGGAGAAATATTTATAAGTTTATATACATTAATAAACTGCTGTGAAATTTCTTCAGTCTTTGTATTTAATTACTTAAACCCTTGGAGTTTCTTCATCTCGTTTAAATTTTTTCCTGAATGAAGGCATGTTGTAGGGCCTGGTTGATGCTAATTCGTTTAGCTGGGTCCAACATTAGGATCTGGTCCAACAAGTCCTTTAGCTGGTGTACTTTTTTACGTTGGTCTTCAGGAAGTCGCTGGCACCCAATCAAGTCAGCCAACAGGTCCTTAGTTGGATTAATGGTGCTCATAACAGTAACTTTCTCCTAAAAATAATTTTTAAAATGCATATCTCTAAATAAGTTACTAAACATATATAACTTAAATCAGACTGTTTCTGGGTCTATCAAAAATATTAAGAATATATACATAGAAATATATATACAGTCACTTGCCCACTGTGTAACAATGTTTCAAGCAAGGACAGGTTGCATATAAGATAGTGGTCCTGTAAGAGTAGAATACTGTACTTTTTCTATGTTTAGAGACCCAAATACTTACCATTTGTTACAACTGCCCGCAGTATTCAGTATAGTAACATGCTGTACAGGTTTGTAGCCTAAGATCGTAAGATAGGCCATACAATACAGCCCACGTGGATAGCAGGCTGTCTACCACCTAGGTTTGTTTAAGTATACTCTACGATGTTCACACAATGATGAAATCCCGTAACAACGCATTTCTCCCAGTCATTAAGCGATGTGTAACTATCATCATCTACTGATTTAGAACTTTTATGTGGCTTCCTCTATCTTCTACATCCTTTCAAGAAGCTATCAAAAAGCTTAAACGCAAAAGGTCAACCCCAAGTTAGCAATGAAAACTAACAGTAAGTCCTTGCTGTGTGAACTGTACCTTCCCTAACCCTACCCTGAAGTGGTAAGAGACAACATGTAAACAAGTTGACACCATGACGTGTTAAGTTCTCTGACAAAGTCAGGGACACATAGCATAATGGGGCAAAAACAAGAAAATCATTACTTCAACCTGGAGGTTTTAGAAAGGCTCATACAGAACGTGTATTTCGACTGTATTTCAGTTCATGTCATGGACCTGGTTTGTCATTCTAAGGAACTTAAACATTATTGTATAGGTAATAGCCAACGAAGGGTTTTAAGCAGGGAGAATAACATCATCAGATATGTTTTCAAAAGAAAAAATCACTCCAGCAGCTGTATGAAATCTAGCCAGACCAAGAAAGTAATCCAAGGGAGAAGTGATGAGCCTATAATAATATGACCTATAATAAAAACAAATTCATCACACCAGAAAAACATTTTTAAATCCCTTCATCTTTTTCATAGCCTGATATTTTTTTTTATTCAGGAATTGGCCAATAGCAAAAAGGAAATTCAGTGTTTTTTAAAAAAGCATTCACAGCTCCTAATGCCACTTGGTACTCAATTCATTAACAATAAGGTAACTGTTTAATGTAGTGCATTTAAACAAACTTACCCTCTCTGTTACTTTATCAACTTCTATGTACATGAAGTTGAGATTTTGATCAAAATGTTGGTCTTTAAATACGCCTTTCCGAATCATCTACAAAACAAAACAGAAAAACTTGCGTTTTAAACTATTATGATACCACATGGCCTACTAACAATTTAATACATAGTAGTCACAAACATATTTAGTTGCTCTGGGTTTGTTTGACCTCAGATTCCTTTGCCATCAGGAATTTTTTTAGCATCCTTGGAAAATTTAATATAAATGCTATACCTACAACTACTTGGTAGCATGAAATAGTATTTTCCCAAGCAGTGACTTAAAGCCAATTATAATATCAAATTGTGCTTTCACTATTTAAAATTGGGAATTAACACTTAAAATAATTTGTTCTTAGTAAAAATACTGAGGTCTTCTCTCTTGGTAGTTAGGAAACCTAGTGACATTTTACAATTATGTTCCAACAGCACTGATACAATACAGGTCAGACTTCATTAAAACAAATACCAACATAGCTAATTTCTGTGTAATTTATTCCAAACAAGTTCAACGTAATAGAATTGGGCTTTTAGATATTTTTAAAAACCATTAATGGCTTCTGATGTACAAAGAGAAAAATCAGAAATGCAGCAAATAAGCTGAAATCTTTAAAAGCTAAGATACGGCCCTCAGACATTTTAATAAATGCCTAAAATTCTTGCTTCATGTTAGAGAGAAACTGGCATTAGAACTGATGCAATTAGAAAGGTGTCACATGAAATGAATTTTCTTGGTAGCTTTCTTCCCCAAATAACCTCCGATCTTTAATAAACGGAGTTCCTCTTACAATATCCAATATTGATCTATTCATTCTGACCACTAAGTACTTCTTTACATTTTAACTCACCTGATCTGCATCTTTTTTCATTCCATTTCTAAAATTGCAACTTTTACCAACAAGTGTGTGTGTCCAAGAATACTGCTGCTTCTCTGCCCATCATTGAAAAAGTTCTCTTGATTCTCTTGGCTAATTAGAAACACTAATTTAAACACCAGAAGTGGGAAAGAAGCTAAGAAATCATGGTAGCCATCTACACGCCTCTCTGCCATTTTTGTTTTATAGCTCACTGATGGTGAGCAAGTGTCAGCAGTCTGTCAGTTTATAAGAAACTAAGACCTTGAAAAAATAAGCTCATGTTAATGTCCTACCTTATTTGGCATCTTTCCTTTGAGATCCATAGCGAGCTTCAACATATGGTTATTGGTTTTGCCAGCAAATAAAATTTTTCCAGTATAGAGTTCATATAAGGTACAACCTACAGACCACATATCTATACCATAGTCATAGCTTTTACCTATAACTGAAAGCAAAATGAAAGTTGTAATATATGAGGATAAAAAATGATTGACTACCATTAATTTTTATTTCCATTAATGGGAGACTAACTTAGCATGGAGTGTAATCACAATCTTAACACCTTAGTTTGGCGATTAGTTTCATGTTCTTTCCCACTAATTCTAAAGAGACTCAAACTTAAAAACCTTAAAAAATGGGGGCAAGGGGGGGAACTGAAGAGGTAAAAGAAAATATGTCTGTCTTCTCTTTTTTTCATTTCACCTTTTGGTGGAGGTGCTAATCAGCCTCAACCAAGGCAACAGAAAGAGAAAAAACAGAGGTCCCACATAATCCACAAATGTGATAATCAGACCTTGAATAATCAAGAGCAGTCTTCCACAGTCACGGATTTTCCACAACTGTTTTGCTACTCCTGCCCGACATGATCAATATTCCTGTCACAACTACCTTCATTCCGCCTGAGGAGGATGGATTCACTATGGTTCCCTTTCTCATGAATGACCTTGCGCAGCTGCTAAAGTGTGATGGAAAACAGTGCTGAGACATTAAACATGCTGCTTCCACCATATATGACGGCCTAGATCAAACATTTTAAGAAACTTACTGATTTCAGGAGCACGATAAAATCTACTGACAAGGTAAGGCGTTATGTCGTTATCCGCAACATGTGAAGCTGACCCAAAATCGCAAAGCTTTAAAATAGTTTTTGATTCATTAACCTGCAAAACATTTTTTCAAAAAAAATTTAATTCAAGCCAGGAATAATCCAGACAAATAAATAAATAAATAATAATTGGCTTTGAGAAGCCAACACTGAGAATAAAGTCACTCACTTTAAAATTCCTTTTCTATTTATATAATTCAATTTCCTAATAATGAAAAATTAAGAGCTATCATATTTGATTACAATTAGTAGAAACTTTTTTCAAAGAGGAAATATGGGATAATAACAAGTAAATTTTAATAACAGCATTTTTTTAAAGGATGGGACAGTGAGAGAAAAATCTAATTTCATGAAGCAAAGTATCTTCTAAAAATGCCCCGAATACCTGAATGAAGTCAAGTTTCATTAATAACCAGACTAAAGTTAACTTTCAGTTGCCAGAAAATTAAAATGGCAATGAAAGCAGGATGATTCATATTAAATCTGGACAAAATGAAAAGAAAAACATTCTTCATCCGAAGCTGCTAGATCATCCCAAATTTATCAATCACTTCAAGTCTAAAAAATATTAACTCCCTTAAATATAAAGAAGGTATTAGTCAAGAAAATGTTAAATATCTGGCAAAACTGATAAACATGAACTCTATATTAGTTATTTGTTTCTTTTTTCCTTTGTAAATACTTCAACATACACAGTAACAGTGACATCTGCTGAGAAAGGCTGGAGTTGCTCCCATGACTGCTGCCACTCATGAGTCAGAAGCATGTTCAGGATTAACAAGTGAAGATAATTCATATTCCAGAGTCCCTTCCCCCCTTCAAAAGAGACACACACAAATTCCGAGTTGGGACTTGAACTTGGCCTACTGTTCCCACCCCAAAGAAACATAATACTTTAAATAGCCCAAGGCATTCTCTATGGGGATATCATAAAGCTTGATCAGTGTTACAAATGGGACTATTATAAATGATATCCACATAATTAAGCTGGTAACAGAGATGATTATTTTTAACTGCCACACTGATTACCATCATTCTCTGCATTTTGGGAATCAGGAAAATGGATATCTTAAAATGGAAAAGTTCTTTTGAAGTTTTTTTACAAGTGTAAGTTGAATTTAGCTACTTAACAAAGCAGCTTCAATACCCAGAGAAAACATCTGAACCATTTTAAAATTAGAATCTATCAGTGGGACTCTTAGACTGGCTGAAATGCCTTAATAATTAGCAGGGTATCTACATTCACATGCACTTAGTTTGCTACACAAATGCTACTCCCTCCATGAGGAATGTGGAGGGACCTCTACCACACTGATGGCTGAAATCATGGGCTCTGGATTTTCACTAACAGACATCAGCTCCACGTGTCTCTGAGGTTTATTTTTTTCTTCCTCAGAAAAGAGGGAAAACATTTAGTTTCTGAAATCCATGAGAAAACCTATACTGGCTTAGCATTAATTCAAGGAAAAATGAAGTTTTAAAAACAAGAGCTTCTAAGACACTGGCAAATGTCTTACTCTCTAACCTCCACAATGGTTATAAAGATGTTCACTGTATAATTACATTTTAAATTTACATGTTTTATAAATTCTTTGATATGGGCAATATATTCTAAAATTAAAGAAAACAATGAGGTAAAAAACTCAACTGTGAAGTTGGCTAGGCAATTCTACAATTCATTATAATGTACTTGCCATTTCAAAGTAATTACTCAGCTCTCCTAACTCCAAGTTGTATTAGATATAGAATATAAACTGAGACCAAACATAAAAATGGAATGTTCTTCATTATTAATGTGGTGGTCTGGAAGGAAATATTTTAAGTTATTAACAAAGAGAAATCTGAACTAAAGACCTTAGCTATTGATAAAGAGTCCTTAAACTTTAATGAGATCACAATCTTTTAAAGAATTTATTTTGTCAGAGTTCAAATATTTCCCAATAAAGGACAACTAACATGCTTGGCTTTTCCTAAAACTCTCTCCTAGGCATCAATGTAGGAGAGTTGATATAAGGTAACCATTTAAAAAAAAAACGCAATGGAGAACAAGCATGTTACTGTCAGATGAGCTAGGAATTCTCCAAGTTGTGAACATGCCCCGAACTATGAATACCATGGAACAGCGTGGAGGAATGGGGCCAAGGAGAGTAGGACTGTGTGTGCACATTAATCACACCACCATAAGTATTTCCAAATTTCAAAACTATAAACATTGTAAAATCTGCATGTTACTATACCAAACTCATTAGGAGAGGTTAAGACTTCAAAAGGGATGTCTTTCAATACAATACCTAACCACAACTGAAGTTTATTGTGTTTGGGCCCCCAGGAGCCACAGCTTCTAAAGCAATAAATAAAGAGAAAACAAGAGTTACTCCTAGGCAGTACCTTTTAAACTCAACTCTATACCCTTTAATGTCCCTAATTCCATTAGTCTATCAAATTTGAGGGGGAAAAAGTGTGAACACTCCTTAGTTCAAAACAGCAACAAACATGTGCAGCATTTTTCCAGATACCTGAGGATACCCGTTATTACTACATCAAAGTATTCTTTGGGTCTGTGCATATTCTGAATCCATCAATCAAAAGAAAATAATGGGACGATGACTCATTTCCTCCTTCTTCATAATTTTCTCTAAAATTTCATGGCCCAATTTCCAAAAAAGGTAAAAATTGGTAAAGCCATTTAAAATTGGTCATTAAGACACTGAATTATGCTTCTAAGATGTCATTTCTGGAACGACAGTAATAATCACATTGCTAGTAAAAAGTGGCATGATGCACAAGGTAGCCTGGTGTTTTGACTTACCAGGATATTGTCTGGCTTGATATCTGCATGTAGGATATTGCATCTTTTAAGGAGTTTCAATGCCAGGAACAGCTGTTGACTATAGGATCTTACAGCTTTAATATGAAGACCAACATCCTTACCATATTTTTTTAACACCTCTCGTAAATTCATACTTTAGGACAGAAAAAAAAAAAGTTAAAAATGTAAAATGAAAATATAAAAGGCAAAAACATTTCCAGCATGAAGTTAACATCAAGTGCAAAATATGATAAACAATGAAAATATTCTGTTCAAGAATCTGCACCAACATTTGATAAATTACTTTACACTGAAATGGAGCTTATCGAATTGTGTGTACATAGCACAACTTCCCAATAAAATTCAATTTTCAAAGTAAGTAGAAATGAAGATACGCACAGTAAAATTCCTATTTTTATTTTAGAATGGGTTTACGTTTGAAAGCACAACAATGAAACCATACTGCTGAAGGTCAAAATTGTACTTCTACCCCACCACTTCCATTTTTCATTCTGGCCTAATCCTTCCTTGAACTATTTAATTTTAAGAAAATCTCTCTGTTGACCTGTAGGCCATGTGAGCTTAGTGCCTGGTACACAGTATACAGTCAATTAATGTTTGTACACTCACAATTCATTCAAGAAGCTAGCTCTTACTCAAAAGTTAAACATGAGAGATGAATGAAAAAAAAGAAAAAAACCAAATCAAACACCCAGAAAATCTGTCATAGCTTTTATCCAAAATGAGGTTGGTAGAGACAAAGAAGCTAAATTTTCAGTTTAATGTATAGGTTTCGACATCATACCTGAGAGGCTCAAATACAAGACAGAGATGCTGTTTGTGATAAAAGTGTCTGAAGAGTCGCAGACAATGAAATTTGTCATCAGGATCAGCATCATTAAGTTTTTTCAAAAACTCTAGTTCTTTTAAACCAGTCTTTTGCCTAAAAGAAAAAGAAAATTAGGTCAAAATTGAATATACCCAGAATTTAAAACTAAATAATACTTATATGCTAGTCCTGGTCTGATCTACTGTAGGTGATGTAAGTAGTTGTATTTTTAAAGTACTAATAAATCTATTACTGAGGAAATAAGTCTCTATGTGTCATTCACGATACTGTATACATAGGCAAGTACTATTTCCATGAATAGAGTTTATTTCCCAAATAATCAATGCACAAAACAGAAACATTGAGGAACCCACCTTGCTTGAAGGAATATTAATCTTGCACATTTATTTCAAAATGTCTTTGCATAACTTTTTTTAAATAAAAAATGGAAGCAACAACATTGTATACTAGTCTTGGTTCCTTTAAGAATATGTAATATTCGGTACCTTACCAAATTGTAATATTTGGTTATCTTATGAAATTCTGGTTACAATTTGTCAAGCTGCATTTTAAAGTGAGTGGCTAAAATACAGAAGTTGAGGCTTCCCAGCAAGACAAACGAATGCCAGGCATGGTGGCTCAGGCCTGTAATCCCAGCTAGTGGAGAGGCTGAGATGGGAGGATCCCTTGAGCCCCAGAGTCTTAAGACTGCAACGACAGTGTCATTGCACTCCAGCCTGGGTGACAGAGAGAAACCGTCTCTCAAAACAAAACAAAAAACCCATAACCAACCAAACCAAAAATCCTTTCCTAAGCCTAGGGCAATGTAAACTCCTTCAATGCTTCTTTCGCACATTTCAACAACTTTAACACCAGCTCAGTGTGTGGTATAGAGTCTGTACTAAAACGTATGGGTATGACAGTCACCTATTCTATTAAAGGAAAAAAGCAACACATAGACAAAAGACACAAATAATTCCCGCCACTCTCTGATAAATCAGTTTTCACTTTTTCGCAGGCCACCATGTATTCAGTGACAGCTAATCAATATAATATTTTCATTTCTCACCATTGGTCTTAAGACATTCACAGCAAAACACAAGCAGTAGAAGGAAGGAGTCCAAGTTGGTATTAGTGCACATAGCAGACACTGAAATGCACTGAAATGAATCAAATACAATCAGCCTATTGTGCTAATACATATAACGCATGGCTATAATTTAAAAATCCTTGCTCGAGCAGGGATTAGACCAAAAAAAAAAAAAAAAAAAAAACCGGTCAAAATAAACTGTCCCTGTCACTTTATGGATGCAATATTTGCTTTACACAGACTGTGCTATGTAGTACCCTTTTAAAAAAATAGTATTTAAGCCAGGTGCAGTGGCACAAGCCTACAATCCCAGCACTTTGGGAGGCCAAGGTGGGAGGATCACTTGAGCCCAGAAGTTCAAGGCTACAGTGAGCTATGAGGCCACTGTACTCCAGCCTGGGCAACAGAGTAAGACCCTGTCTCTAGAAACAAAATTAAAAAAGAAAGATAACATTTAAAAATATGTTCATTTGTATAATAAATTATGTTATTAAAGGTTTCATCACATATGTCTTCTGAACTTACATGAGTTCATTGTTTCTGATAATCTTTACAGCCACTTCTTGGTTGGCTCTTGCATTATCTCTGGCTCGTACAACATTACTGAATACACCTTGTCCAGTGTAGCCGTACACATTGTAACGTTTATCTAGGACTTCACCTATGTTCACACCTAAAAAAGCAAATTAAAAAATTAGAATTTTGACCGTAATAAATAGAATCAGAAGGTAGGACACATAGTGCAGTCACTTAAAACTTGGGTCAAATCTCTACTATGCAGTTTCCTAGACACAACGAAGAATCAAAGCCATGTCTCCACTGATCACTCTTTTGGAATGTGGTCAGAAGTTGCACGCCCACTTCAGATCACTAGAAGAAGAGTTCCTGTTGTCCTATCTACTACTGACAATTTTAACATTGACAGAGAAGAAATGTGCTCACTAAAGTGTTTCCAATTGTAGTCCTGCATGACAAATACTGCATGACTGGCATCCAAAGTTTCTTGTCATTTTTCTTGGTTTCAGATCAAGACGAGCAAGTGACGTACCCCTTCCTTCTGGAGGATTATCTCATGGCTGAAAATAACTTTGAATAGATTTAGGTTGAACATCAAGTCTTTACCTTACCTCAACTTGTGATGGTTCTGGGCTGCTTACTAGAATACAATATGGGTTCATGCAGCTGTTGGATGTACCACACTTTTTAAGTGATGGCACTGTGGGTGTCATTCTTCAGAATTCTCCAACATGTGACTGCATCAAGCAACATGTGTTACAAAGCGTTACACAGAACTCTAAAATTCATATGAAATGTGAACTTACGATAATAGCCTTCTGCATCAGTCCAGTTGTCTCTAAGGTTAGGATTCTCTTTGAAATCTTTTCCAATGCCAGCAGCCCGAAGACGAGCACTCTAAAAAAGAGGTAACATGAACAGTTTCCCCACTAATCAGATATTTAAAGCACTTCCTTTAAAACAAAAAAGAGCAAGACCAGCTATAATTTAATAAAAGCATTTTAGTGCAAATTAAATAAACTCACTATCACTTATAGAAATGCAATATATTTAAAACATGATTACCAAAGTCTCTTGTATCACAATAATGCTCAGGAAAAAAAATTAACAAAGTATCTTCTAAAGCTTTTATAAATGATTGGGGCATTATAAATGAAAATAAGAACTCAAAACCAGATCTGATTTTCTATAGCTGTTATAACATTTGCATTCTTCCCATACATGCATGAAATATAACATTCACTGGCTATACTAGTTGAGTTTGCAGAAAATTTAAAAATAAGAATATCTGGTACTTCTGAAGATTCTTTATTGCATTTCACTCACTTTCCATGATAACCAGAAGATCCTTCAATATCACCCAGGCAAATGATGAGTGCCAACACTTTGGCTCAATGCTACCTTACCCTCTCCTAATTCACCTAATTTTTGGTGTTCCTATCGTAACACATTGCTTGAGCCAATTACCAAGGTCTTCAGGGGCCTGTACACTGTTTATCCTATTTCATTTTAATTCCTTATGTTTATCCTCCCTTCCTCATCTTACCAAGGCCTCATATTTCTCATGTTCTTTGAAATTTATACTGAAAACGGCCTCACACTTTTGAATGTATTTATGGTTGAAGGTCTTTTCAACAAAAGGCACTGATAAATCTTTAAGAAAAAAAAAATGGCTAAATGATCAAATTTCTTAATCCACTCCTTATAACATTTCCAACTCTTCAATGAATTCTATTAGGCTCCAAATCCTTAAGTTCTCAATTGCCCATAATACAGAGGCCCAAAAGCAGACTCTCTTCTAATGAAGACCTGGAAAATATTGTTATCTCCTTATCTCACCTAAAACTACATGTATGTCTATGGGTGTGTATATACCTATACAGATAATTCACACACAAATAACTACACATTTAAGTCATTTGGTGTGTGACATTTTTGAAACTCTCAAATTGTTTTGCCATGCTTGTTTTAAAATTTTTGACATAATTTCAGACTTGGAAGAAAGGTGCAACATTAATAGAGTTTCCGGATACCCTTCACCAAGATTGTCCAAATGGTAACATTTATTACATTTGCTTTACTCTTCTTTCTTGATATATATGAATACATACACACACACGTTACATATGTTTTTTTCTGTTTAACAGTTGATTTAAAATTACTTACATCAAAATATGCAGCAAACATATCATCAGATTCTGTAAACATATCAGGTGCCAAGAGCTTCTTCTGAGATGACCCTTAAAGGAAATTAGCATTTATATTTGAAAAAGGAAGCGACACAAATTAAAACACAAGTCAATGGAAAGTCATTAACAGTAATTCAAACTTTCTTCCTCTTGCACATCACTATCCCATTGATATTCAATTTAGAATCACTGCATTTCAGAAAGTTGAAAGACCTAATATTAACTTTCACCATTGTTCATTTAAATGAATAACAGCTAAACAATGACCTTGTATTAAAATGAAAGTTCCTCTTTAAATCTCAAAGGGTTGATATGCCCAATACGGACACTGATTATACATAACACATCTATTTCTCCCTTACAAAGTCCAATAATCCCACAGAAAACTGGGTAAAAAAAATAAATGAGTTCCTAGAAAAAAAAATGCAATGACTTTAAGCATATGAACATAAGCTCACCATCACCTCCAGAAAGGAAAATGCAAATTAAAACTACAATGAGATACCATTTCTCACCTCTGATAATGGCTAAAAACCCAAAAGTATGATAACATTTTGTCAACAAGGATCTGGATAAACAAACACTTTAGAAATTGCTTATGGGACGGCAAAATTGTACAGCCCTTATACAAGAGGGGAATTTGACTACAGCACAATAACATATTCATTCATTCTCTGACCCAGCAATCTCACTTACAAGAACTATCCTTGTAAAATGCAGTGGCCAAGGATAAAAAAATAACTTAATGAGCAATGATATTATAATTAATATCCAATGGATAACAACTGGCCACAATCCAAATGTATACTATTAGAAGACTGAATAAACTATGGCATATCCTATAAAAAGGAATGTGGAAGATCATACTGATGTGTGTGTACAATCTCTGTGTGTAAAACACAAAACACACACACACACAAAAGATAAATGTTTTAATAATTAAAAAAACAAAAAGACAATTCCTGAAAACCAAAAGCAAATGGAAATGAAGATAAATCTGGCAAACTGGTAGTATAACCATACAGAGACATTATTTTAAATGATTTTAAAACAGAATTGTGCTTATACACCTGGGAATGTATCCTAAGAACAAAAAGAACCATCGAAATTTCAAGTTGCATTCAGTACATTTGGCAATGATAATCATACTGATGTCTTATGTATATAAAAGTTTCATAATAACACATCAGCACTTACGTTATATTGCGAACTAAGTTTTTCGTTGTAAGGAAAAGAGAAATGTAAGATCTCAAAGAAGTTAATAAAACCTCTACACTCTCAAAATATTGGTAGTATCAGTATGAACTCTTTCTTTCCAAAAAAGTATAATAATTTCCTAACTTTGTCCAAATGAAAAGGTCCAGAAATAATCGGTACTCGTAGTTGTCCTGTGACATCTAATGGCATTTCCTATTAAATGGAACCAGGATTCCTTGGAGAAATAGCCAATTCTGCTCTGGGGCAGGATATGTACAACATGAACCTTGCTAGACCAGAAGCCAGCAAACTACACACAGATGTTTGTAGCTGCCATTTGTTTCTGTATGGTCTATTTTTACATTTATTTTAAGCATCCAGGGGGGAAAAAAAATCAAATACTTCATGGCAAGTGAAAATTATATGAAATTCAGAACTCAGTGTCCACAAAGATTTTTGGGAACACAGCCATGCTCATTCATCAATGTGCTGTCTGGGGATGGTTTTGCACTAAAACAGTAGAGTTTAGCATATAGAACAGAGTGGAAAAAAAATTTAATTACTAAAGGCTAAAATATTTACTACCTGACCCCTTACATAAAAATTTGCTGGCCCCTGTGGTAAAAAGAAAGCTACATTCAATATTAAAGGGACTGGGTCAAAAGGACATTAGAAACCAATTTAAAAGGGCTCCCTCCCTAACCTGGTAGGAGCAAATAATCTGAGCTTCAGAAAGAAAAACAACAGCAATGGACTGAAACACATCAAGTACACAATGATACCAAATAATAAAAACCTAATAAAAACAATCAAAATCTCATTAATCATCTCTGGATGCTGCCAGAGCACCAACTCTATTCTAGTCTAAAATACTGTCAAATAAAGGAAAATAATCACGCATTTATCCTGACTTTCCTGTATACACTATATTTTGGGGTAACCCAAAGAGTGGAAATTTCTTCCACATAATGTTTTTAAAAGTCCTTGTCTGATATAGATACAAACTGAAGTATTTACAGGTCAAATAAAATCATGGCTGGGATTTGTTTTAAAATACCCTATAAACAGAACAAAAAAAAGGTAATGAGTATGTGGGAGTTCAGTATATATTCAGGAGACATGAAAAAAACACCATCTATAGAGAACATTCATAAGGACACATTTGATGATGTATTACTGTAATATTTAGCAGGAGCAACATTCCTAATCCCTTTCACTTTTCCCCAACCTCAAATCTCACCCCAAATAAGGTCTCTAATTAAAGTTATAGAGCTAAAAATTCAGGGAAAAACATGGTCTTGACAAAAACGTATCTCACTCACCATTATTCTGCTCAACTGTCATTAGATTATGCTTGGCTTTTACGGAGGCCTCAAATGTATCAACATTTTCCCGTTCATACTCTTTAACATCAGCAGCTACCCGCTCCAGAATGTCATCTGGAGAAGGTGATCGTGTTCTAGTACTGCTCTGGGGACTGCTTGGTTCAGATGGCACAGACATATTGCTATCTTCAGCAAGATATTTGTATTTCTGCAATAAGAATACAGAAAATAACAATATTTTCATAAATCTGATGCTCTCTGACTAGATTTGCTAAGAGTTGCTACATTAAAAAGTTAAAAGAAAATGTCAAATAATGTACAAGAACAACAAAAAAAGGTATTTATACCTTGGTTGAACCAGATCCACAATCCCTTATGTAATTCCAAAATTCACAAAAATCTGCTAAGTTTTTCTATATTTGGTGCACATTCATCAGGTAGCAAAACTTGACCTGACTAGACGAGATGCTATGTATTGTCTTATTCCCCACCATGAGATTGTTAGTGTGCCCCACTGCAGAAAGACTGAGGGGTTTGATTACGGGGCCTCCTCCAGAAGACCCCACTGATGGCACTAAGTGATATACGCAGATGCACCATATTACCTTTCTAAAATTCAAAAATTTCTGAGTTCTGAAGCACATCTGGCCCCAAGGGTTGGAGATAAGGGATTGTGGACCTGGGCAAGAACAAAAGAAGATTTAACCAAGTCTTCAGGGATATCAGTTTAATAACAACAATTTCACCAGTGCCCCAGAAAAGTAAGCTTCCTTTGGAATTCCAGTTTTGCCTTACTTCCTTTCTGGTGATTCAAGTTCTTTCCTGCACTCCAACATGACACACCTGATTTATGGTTTTCTAGGTATGTTTAGCTGAGCTGTCACAGCTGTTCTTTCCTTTTGTCTTCT
>RJWJ010028945.1:0-21025 GCA_004363605.1 Indri indri | reverse complement strand
GGACCTGTTGTCGGTGCCCAGGCCAGGGTGGGGAGACAGACATGGACAAGCAGGCAAGACACCCAAGCTCCCTAAACCCCAATTTCCCATCTATACTAGAGGGATGAGGCTAGGCCCCACCTCACAAGGCTGCTGTGAGGATCAAATGAGCTAATCCATGGTAAAGGAGTAGCCCAGAGCCTGGCACTGCTGGCTCTGCCGGTCTGAGCCCGCGATGAACAGCCAGTGGTGTGGAAACGGCCATTCCCCATGCTGCAGTGCACTAATAAATGCTGGCTATGGTTAATATTAATAAACGTCAGTGATCATTATTATTTTTTATTTAAGTACTATTGTTATAAAGTATGCAGCATAAGGCGTAGCACAGACGCTCTTTAAATGTTAGTTGTAATAATAGCAACAAGAATGCTTAGTGCCTGGCACATACTAAGTGCTCAATACATCTTAATAACTGTCCCAACTGTTACTATCAGCACTTAGTATTGCCTGTGAATTACCAGGCACCTCGGCGTTGCCGTTGTCCTCTCCTCATCCTGCCTGATAGCCTCCATGGTAACCAGCCTCCTGGTAACTAAGCACTTTTCTCCCTCAACCTCTTTATTAAGCTTCAAGCCCACTTCATCATGTCAGCTCCAGGCAAACCGGTCTTTACCACTTCTCCCGAGGTGCCCTCATCTCTGGGCACAAGCCCAGCCGCCCAGGAGGGTGTGCTGACAACCAGGCCAGGCTTCTGTTCAGTGACTCCACTTGTACAGTGAGCCTGTCACTCGCTGCATCCCTCCCCCCACCTAACCCTGGCCCCCACTCCTCTTCCCCTCAAGTCTCCTCTTTACCCAAATTAGGTCCTGGCACACAGGTGCTTTTCTTAGGTAGGGAGGAGATAATATTAACAAGAACAATAATAGCTAACACACAGTGTTCCTAACATAGACGGACACTGTGCTAAGGGTTATACATGGATCATACTAACTCATTAATCCTCAAACCACACCCATGTGGAAGATAGCGTTGCCATGCCCATTTTACAGGTGGGGAAAACAAGGCACAGAGAGGTAGCTGGCTTACTCTAGGCGATGCAGCTGGTAAGTGATGTAACCAGGACTTGAACCTCTTAAGAACATTACATTAAATGGTGCAGAGAGTGCCTGATACATGGTGAAGATTTCCTAAACCTCAAGATTACAATAACGATCACGTTGTTTTTATGTGGCGGATTCAACAGAAGTGCTTACTCTTCTCTCTCCTGATGAGCTTGGTGTCCTTAGTGACAAAAAAAGAACAGAGTGCCCTTGGTCTACAGAAACAGTTCGCTTGCTGGAGGGAGTGGAGTGGGGATTTTTTTTTTATTGAAGTCAAAATTCATATAACATAAAATTAACCATTTTAAAGCGTGTACAATTCAGTAGCTTGCAATGTATTCACAATGTTATGTAACCACTACCTCTATCTAGTCCTGAAACGTTTTCATCACCCCAAAAGGAAACCCCATACCCATTAAGCAGCCACTCCCCATTCTCCCCTGCCCCTAACCCCTGGCAACCAGCAATCTGCGTTCTGTCTTACAGATTTACCAATTTTTTATATTTCATGTGGGCAGAACCATACAATAAGTGTTCTTTTGTGACTGGCTTCTTTCCCTGAGCCTAATGTTTTCTAGGTTCCTCCATGTCATAGCCTGTGTCGGTGGGTCACTCCTTTTTATGGCTGAATAATATTTCATTTATGAATATTCCATGTTTGTTTGTCTGAGTGAGGATTTTAAAGAAGAAATTCCAAAGTTGCAGCCAATCTATGCCACAAAGGTAGTGTGTCGTCATAAAGGCAGAATTCGGAGAAGCCTCACCCTGCTTTGATCAAGAGAAATCCGAAGAAGAAACCTGCCGTAAGAGAACACCCTAGCGAGGACCAGGGGCCAGAAACTCAAATGCCGCAATAATGAGTGAGAAAGTCCTGGAGTCAGACAGCAGGGAGAGTCACCGGTGACCTGCAGTGTCTAAACACATTCAGATTCAGAATTGTTTAAAATCACAGCACTGACCAAACAGAACCCTGGGGTGGGCTACTTTCAGTCACCGCTGTGTGGTAACCCCTGGCTTGGAATTCTCAAAGACCATGGCACCAGCTCTAGCTTTGGCATTAAAAAACAAAAAGCATTACCAAATTGCATTTCAAGATCCAGCAGAGAGGTGGGTGGGTTCCCAAACATTAAAGCAGCACCAAATGTTATAGGTGTGGCGTGTGCTATAACCAGTCAGAGAGATAAGACTGCCTGCTGACTCGGCTAAGGATTAAAATTGGCCTTAATACCTGGCTGAGGGATTGTTTTGGAGATTCACATCTCTATCTCTGAGTCGGCTGAAACAGAAATAGCTAATCCTTCACTTCCATAACCTTCCAGTAGTTTTTAACTGCAGAACCTGGAATTGTCGATGACAATCTCGGGGGGACAAGAGAGTGTGACTCGTAGAACCAGGAGTCGAACAAGCAAAAAATGTTGCATTCTTACAAAAAGAGTTCTGTCTTATAAAATAGGTTTCTTTATCCCATGACATTCCAAGGAAACAGATTTGGAGTATTATCTGCTGTTTAGCCAAGTGGTTCTTAAATTAAGTCATAAAATCACCTGGGAAGCTTTAGTTAAATAAATCACGGGTTCCCAGGTCCCACCTCCAGAAAGCTGGCTTCAGTGACTTTTCAGGGAGGCCCAGGAATCTGCATTTTACCAGGCTGCAAGACAGGTGGTCCATAGGTCACACTTTGACAAACCCCGATCTACTGACTATTCTTATAGACTCCATCTGGAATTTTAGCTGCCTGATCAGAGTCTACATTGTATTACGTGTCCAAATATCTGAGCCCAGCTTAAAAAATCCAACTGGCCCAAGACAGAATATCATGTTTCTTTTGTTTATTTGTTCACTCAATGAGTATTTATCGAGAATCTGCAGTCCCTACAGATACATCTGTAAATATGACATAGATGAATCCCTCTCCTCACAGGACTCGCATCACGATTATTCTCATCACGATTATTGGATAGGGGCAAATAATTATTTTCTCTGTACAGAAATGCCTATTAAGATGGAAACAAAATCTCTAAGGATTAGGAGGGATGGTAAATATCCTTTAGTGTAACTACCATATGATAAGTCTCCTCCATGAAATGCCTGCTGAGCATTTATCCACCCAATATATACTTAAATACTTCTAGGGACAGGGAGCTCACTATCAGATGAATGAGGCCATTCAATTCTCAGATGTTAAATTTGCCTTCCCTGGAACTTCTGCCCCTTAGTCCTAGTTCTGCCGTATAAGACTTGCAAAACAAATTAATGCCTCTTCCCACAGAGAGTCATTAAAATATTCAAAGCCAGTTTTCACCGTTTCGTTCAGTCTTCTCTGCTTCAGGGCGAAGACCCTGCCTTAGCACCTACTTTGGAATCCCCGTCATATTCTGGTTACCATCCTCCTCTGGGTGAATTTCACCTTGTATCTTTAAAAAAAAGAAACTGCAGAGGTGGGATCCAACCCATCATATTCATGCATTTCTTTATTAAACACCCATGGGCCAGGCTCTGTTTTCAGCTCTGGGAATAAAGTCCACAGAAGGGAATAACGACCTTCTTCATTCTGATGTTATCTTTCCTTTAATGTCACATTGCCGAGCCATTGGCCAAGGGCATAAGCTCAGCAGACCATTATTTCATAGGGACCTTCATGAACAAATCACCTTTTCTTACCTTCTTTTATCTAAATCTATTTATTGCTAGCTACCGACTCACTCCTTTTTGAGCTTCTTTTATTTCGATATATACTGGCAACTCCCAAACTTTGGATTTTTTTCATTTCTAATTATATTTTCTTTTTCTCTTATGATTCTCTCCCCTCATCTCTTATATAAACGTGCTTTCCTGTATGCAGAGTGCTGAAGCTAATGGCCATTTGGGGCCCAGTGTTATTTCAGAGCAGATATGTCAATGTCATAGCGTCAAAGCAAGAGACGACCTAGTCTGATGCCCTCACTTTACACATTATTCCTCCATGAGAACCGCCCCCTACCTGTCCTCTGCCTCTTTCACTTAAGCTCATGACCTTCCCAGACCTCTGTGTCCACCTTGTCCATCTCCTACAGCGACCCGTAACATGTGTTTCCTGCCAGAGCCACAGTCATAAACAACTCCTGGTAGATTCGGGAGCAACTCAGAGAGGAACCGGAAATGCTCTGTCTAATGACTCCCGGAAGCCAGGATCCCGCCCCACAGCTCGGTAGTGGACACGCCCTGTGATTGCTGGATCCAGCCACAGACCCAGAATCCCTCTACTGGGCTCTGGGAGTCATTGCATTTTAAACTCATGTTGAATAATTAAGATCACCCAAGAACGTCAGCAGACAAGAATGAAAGATTCCTACTCTGCCAGAGACAGAACTGGCCCTAGAATTAGAATCGTGGAGATGAAAATAATCAAGACCATCCAAATCCCATCTCATTGGTATTCAGATGAAGAAACTGGGACCCAGAGAGATGTGTTAGGGACCAGGCAGAAACAAGAACCCAGGGCTACTTATTCCTAGTCTTTCTCCTGTCTTTCGGGGCTGATTATTTGATTTACACCACCCCCTGTCCCTTAGCTAGTATTCCAGTCCTAGGGGTTCCAGGCAACAAACCGTAATGGAAAGTATATCCTAGAAACAAAGTCAGACAAACAAATGCCATCTGGGTGCTCAGGAATCCAGCCATTTGCTGGCTCCTTTCCTTTTAGGGCTGGTTACAAGAGGAATGGCTCCAGAGGGATAATATGTCCCTATTTTTCCTTCTAATCCAGGACACCTGTCCCTTCTTTGGGGAATGTGTAATATTTGGGGCTTCTTCTCAACATGTGACCAGCCACCTGTTGTTCATGCCTTTCCAAATCGGCCTTTGTGTTTGGGGCTGGCCAACTGGACCCACCCACAATGAAGTGTGGGCATTAGCCATATCCTAAATTTGAAGAGTCTGGAGTCTCTGAGGAATTAGCAGGTCGAGACAGTGCTCTCAAGCAGAATATACACCACGACACCTCCTCTCCTTAATGGGAGAGCTCTGATAGACTGTCATCAGTCTTTGAAGAGAAAGGAAGGCTGGAGTTCACCACACGCTGCCATTTTCCTTCACCCCCACTCCATTCATTCATTTAACAAATATGTATTGACCACCTGCTACGTGTCACTCACTGCCACTCATCCGCTCATCTATTCACCCCGCAAACATGTACGGACCTCCGCTGGGAGCAAAGTCCCATGCTGGATGCTGTGGGAGACATAGCAATGAATAAAGCTCAGTCCCTGCCCAGAAGGAGCTCTTAATTTAGTTGGGATGGTAATTCCATGAGCTACTGTGATTTAAGACCGTATGTTTGGAGAGAGATACAAAGAACCATGGATCACAGAGGAGAGAGAAGTCACTACCAGCTGGCAGGTGAGAAAGTTTGCAAGAGGATGTCGTGCGAGACCTGGACCTTGAGGAATGGGTAGGATTTGGAAACGCAGAAAAGGGTGTGGGTGGTCAAGTAGGTGCACCAGCCGAGAGGTGCCAGCAGGGAGCTGGGAAGGCCAAGAGTGTCCATCTGGCCAATGTGGAGGGTACATGTGCTGCCCAGGGAGTAAATCAGGATGGGGGATGGGGAGAGACTCTGAATGCTGGTAAGTTTGAAAGGTCTGAGCCTTTGTTATTTTCCTGGCCCCTTAGGTTCCGAGGTTTGGCACCCCATCTGCAAGCAGGCAGCCCGGGCAGAGAAGAAATTAAAGGTAAGCAAGCTAGTAGTGATCCCAGACCAGCACTCCGACATTGCTACCTTTTGCCACGGGTCGGGGGAGCCTTGCTTTAGTGCTGAGTCAGCATTCCTTGGTGCGCACTCTCCCAAACGTGTGCCCGGGTCCTTGGATTTCGTTCGTGGTAACCCCTGCTTCATGGGGTATTGAGTTTATGACATTGGATGTGAAAGCACTTTGAAAACTGTAAAGCACTGTATTTGCACGAATTTTTTAAGTGTTTCTGGGACAAGGCTATACCTGTACCATTGCTGATCAAGATGGCGGCCTCTCTGAGGCACTCACACCGTGGTCTTTCCCCAACCTAAGGTCATTTATTAATAATAATAGTTAATACTGTCATAGTAATTGACAGTTTATGCAACATCTCCACAGCCACTGTCTGATTTGATTCCTTTAACCCTGTGAGGCAGATAGGCAAGGAATTTTCCCTTTGCCTTTGCCTATGAGCAAACCAAGTCTAAAGGGGGGAGGTGTTTGCCTCAGTAACGCAGCCAGGCAGAAGCACGGCCGGCGTCCCCGGGCACACACTGGACCAGCCGAGGCCCTTGCATCCCTCTGAATTACTGTGCCCGGCAGGAGGAAGCCTGTGAACCTAGAGTCCTGATACTGCAGAGAGGGGCTGGAATTGTCCCGGCTGCAGGCAGGGGCCCTTGACGCTGTAGGGGGACACCTGGGTTGCGTGTCGGGGGCGGGGGGAAGAGGGGGCGAGGAGAGGTGGTTGATGTCTCCAAGGTTCCTTTACACCCCGGCCCTTGGAACTTCCACGTTGGTCCCCTGGAACCGCCGCCTAAAAACACAAGTGCACGACTTGTGACAAGCTGATTAAAGAGGTCTCCTTCATGGCCTCGTCCACTTAATGCAAGTTTCGTGAAAGAGCTGGTCTGTTGATGTGTCGTTATTTTTGAGCCCCAAATATTTTTTCCCTGTTTTTCCCAAGTCCTCACCCATGTAAGGTATAAGAACTAATCATCCTTTTCTTCAGTCTCCTGCTCTTTGGCGGCAACTTCAGTCACCCTTCTGCCCTCGTGCTGTTGCCGTGGCCGAGCACCACCTGTCTCATGATATGCTTAGTATCTTTCTGTAAATCAACTCGCTACTTTTTACTTAACTAAGCTTATTTTAAAATAAAACTTTACATCACCAAGCGGAAACCAGTAATACTTTCTATAAACGAAAGGAAACCATAAAATAAATTCAATGATAATGAAATAATCCTATGTAATAATTCTCATAAACAAATCTTAAAAATTCCAGCTAGACAAAGTTGCCTGCACTCTGTTTGTTTGAAAAGGGAAATTAGCAATTGTTGGAATGAATTAGCACCAAATGGAGACTGGCTTCTCAATCTAATCAGAATTTTTACGAGTAACTTCCTATTTAAAATGTTAGCTGCAAATATGTAGAAAATAGATTCATATTCTGCCCAACAGCCTGAAGTCCTATGCAGTTTGGGTCTCATTCACACTCAGACACTGATTAAAAAGCCGGAACATAAAGAGAAAGTACAGAAGTAGCCAGAGAATGCTTTAACAGCATTGCTAATGTTCCCTGAAGAGCTGCGTTCCTATACCCCTGTCTCTCCCTCCCCACCAAGCCCAGGGTGCAATTTTCACCCCTCCTGTCTTTGTCTCTCCCACAGCATAGACGAACATCTGAAACTTCCATCTCACCCCCTGGATCTAGCATTGGGTCACCCAACCGAGTCATCTGCGTATGTATCACTTTTCAGCCATGGAAGGGTGTCCCCAAACTGGTATCTAAAGAGTTTCTAAGGATGAAGGAGCTGTCAGGTTTTTATCCAACTGATATTTGATGTGTGCCTGTCATGTGCTAGTCTCTGTTGCAGGTCCTGAGGATATAGCGGGAGTGGGGTACAGGGAGGACATAGACCCTGCCTTCATAGAGCACACAGTCTAGTAAACGTGAGTTTCAGAGATGCTGTAGAGTTCAGTAGAGCACAAGACAGAAAGTGCCATGACAGCAAGAGCTCTTGCTGAGTCTGTAAACAGCACAAGGTGCCTCCTTTCCCATTACTTAACCAAGTCAAGGGCAAGATAAAAGTGGGGATCGGAGTGGTATTTGGAATAGGTGTTGGGTAGAATATCGATGTGGAGGTATTGGTGTGATAAAGAGGCAGGAGGGAGAAGGAAGTCATGTGATATGGAAACATGGCCGTAAAGGATTTGCAAAGATAAAGAAGAGCTTTCTAATCATGTGCAAAGTCCAGGGATGGAAGAGACCACCTGCTTGCATCTGAGCTCCCATCTCCAGAGGTGTTCAAACACAGGGGATTCATCATCTTCCTGGGATGTGGCAGAAGGGACCAGAGTTGAGTTACATGACCTCAGAGGTCCCTTGTGTATGTAATTTATTCTTCCATTCAACAAACGGATACCGAGCATCTACTCTGTGCTAAGCAGTGTGCTCTGTTCTGGGGAAATGGCGGTGAAGCGCGCAGATCCGATGCCTGTCCTCGTGACATGGAACACATGTGCCATGAATAGTCGGTTGCAGTTATAAGTGCCAGAAAGAAAAATCACAGCATTGTCTGAGGATGCTACATACGCACAGAGGGACCTAACAGTATAGGACCAGTTGGGAGGAGGCATCTCTGGGGAAGAAACATTTAAGCTCAAGCCTGAGGGATAAACAGAAGTAAGCTACAGGAGGCAGGGGAGGCAGAGCCAGGGAGGACCAAAGTGAGCAGCAAACCTCCATCCGACTGATTCTGGACTGTCCAGCCTTCCACAAGTCCAAGGGGCCAAGAAGCCCAGCAATTGGAGGCAATGGTCTAGAGCAGGAAACCCAGTCCTAACAAGGAGCTCTAGATGCGGTCCCCAAACCAACCAGTCCTGGGTGGGACCTGACCGTCATCGCTAGACAAATCCGCATCCAGCTTCCTCTTCGATCCATGGATAATGCCCATCGATGAGACTATTTCCTTTCCTTTCTTCTCTGGTCAAATGAACAAAGACTTAAGCGATATCATTGACTGCAACTTCAATATGGGTCAATACTACCACATGGCTGTCACAAAAGACAAGCTACTTTGATCACAGGCCGTCCTCACAGAAGAATCCTGTCCAAGACCGGAGAGAGGATAGTGCCCTGGTACTGTGAATGCGGCCAGACCGCAGCAGGATTAATGGGCTTAGTTTCCGGGCCTGCACTGTGAAAAGGCTATTGACAAATGCGAGCAGGTCTCCAGAACAGAGTTACCGGGACATGCGCGCTCCGAAAGTGGCTGCACTACGATGCCATCAATCACTAGCTGGTGGCCTGGGCTCCTGAGGAGCCTCGTTAACTTTGTGCAATAAGTTAGGCCCTGATGTTGTTCACCTTGCAGTCCCCTGTGAGAAGCAGCTCCCCTGCAGGAAAGAGTGCCCAGTGGCACCTGGAGACCCCATGCCCGTGCCTGCCCACCGGAGGCTCGTTCGCTGAGACCAGCTGTTCCTCAAGTCCTGGCACAGCCATGCGGCTCCCCTCCCACCTTCTCTTCTTCTCACCCTTTAGGGGGCCTCACGCTCAGCTGCTCTGGGGAATGATTGCACGTGTCACACGAGCCACGTTTTAAGTCAGACCACCCCAAATATTGCTTCTGAATTTGGCAAAAAATCGATCCATCCGCTTTGGGAACATGCAAAAACAAGATACTTTTCATAGATACTTGAGATTTGGTATTAAAACTAAAATTAAAATTATCAGTGAACCTGGAGCTGGCAGAATCTTTCGAACTTTAAAACTTTGCTCCATCCCCCACTGACTTCTAGAATCATCTTCAGGTGGTTTGACTTCAACCTGCCCCACGTTGTTCTCCTCCTTCCTTCCTGGCTACTTACTTTAGGATGCCTCTGATCAATCACTGCACCTCCCAGACCTGAGGCTCATTTAGAGGCCCATCAACAAAGTGGCTATAGGACGAAATATAAATTAAGTATCTTTGCGGTTTGGAGTAAAGTGCCAAGGTGAATAGTTTTGGGTGGAGTTGAGTTTGTAAGACGCCAAGGTCAAGATCTAACATCCCAGGACAGAAGGCAGCAGTCCTTCAGCAAGTGGACTCTCCTAATAAGGTTCCCTGTACCCACACACCGCAGAATCGGTCCTGTCTGCAGCAGGCAGGCTCTGGCAGAAATCAGGCGGCACCCCTCAAAGAGTTCAACTGAGGAGGGTGTCATGGAGGCACCATGGACAGAGGTGTGAGCAGGGTTAAGGGGACCCACAGGAGACAGTGAGGGATCCGGGGACTACAACAGCACAACATTGTTACCACCCTGGGCCTAAAGAGACAATGGAAGGGAACAGCATTATGGAAGCTGGTGAGAGCAGGAGCTGTGGACACACAGCCGCCAGGTAGGAGTCAGGCCCACCACAACCAGGCAGGGAGGTTGCCAGGGGAGTGTGTGCCAGCCTCTCTCCCCATTCGTCCTCTAGGCTCTGCTGCCTCCTATTGGGCAAACCCAATGGAAAGCCAGAGAGCAATAGAGCCTGAGATGCAGCCCGGGGGCACTCCGGGCACACATCCAGGCAAGGCAGGGTGGACAGTGGGTCTAGGGGCAATGGAGAATGGGCAGCACGGTGTCCAGACAGCAGTAGGATGGGGCCGGGATGGAGTAGTTAAAGGTCCTTGGCAAGTTTTTAAAGTAGCAAAGCTTGTAAGGATTTTATGAATGCTGCTCTGTCTAAAGTAGTCTTGGCCCTGAGACATCACTTGGCCCCTATGGCATTGGGAAAACATTATGTGTGAGGCTCACACATTCTCCTCAAATGCTCTATCTGGTGGCCTCTGTCATAATTTATGGCACTCCAAGACCTTGCAAGACAGATCCTGGTTGATCATAAAAGCAACCAGGTCACAGAGGGAACAGCTGATAGACACAGCCATGGAAAGGACGTGGCTTCAGGAGCCGTGAGCTGTGGGCTGTCACAGGCAAGGGGAAGCTGTCTTTTAATCCCTGCAGTTCTGGGGGGCTGAACTCAGGCGAAGTCAAGTCAAGCGGAAGTTAGGGGCTCATTGCAGTTCGATGTGAGGAGCATTCTGAGTGCAGCCTCTGACCGTGTAGGCCAGTGAACTCCTCTCGAGAAGCCGGGGGAGACCACTGGAGAGGGCAGGCTCTCTGGGTTCAAATTCGGGTTTTTGTTACTTATCAGCTATGTGGCCTTGGGCAAGTCCATTGATTTCTCTGTGCCTCTGTTTCCTTATTGAAAACGAGGATAATGTTAATGCTTATACTAACTGTCCAATTACTGGTTGTGAGTTATGTGGATTAACGGAGTTAATCCATATGAGGGAGCTGAGACAGAGCCTGGCATATGATAAGCGCTCACCAAATGTTCGCTGGTGTTCTACTGTCATGATGACTTTTGTCTTCGGTATTTCATCTCCTTCTCCAAGGATACTGTGAACTGGGATGTCCTGACTGTGCGGGGTGGGGAGGCAGTCAGCACCCAGGCTGTGTAGTTCACACTGGATTCACACCTGCTGGCTAAGCGGTGCATGTTGCTGAGCCTTTTGAGCCTCAGTTTCCTCACCTGGAAGTACTATAGAAATGATATTGACACTTCTTCACAGAGGTGTTATGACATTTAGAGGAGATAATTCCTGTAAAGTGCAGGCCCTCGCAAATGATAAGTGCTCAATAAATGTCAGTGCTGTTGGAATGGGCGGCCTCTGAGACCGTTCTTATTCTAACCTTCTGCGATGTTTTGATTCGATCCTGATACATTGTTTTTAGTGGAAACTGGAGAAGCTCGTTCCTGCTGTGCCTTGTTTGTGTTTCCTCCCTCCTTTCCTTTTTCCTTCTTACCTTTCTACTCCTTTCCTGTCCATTTCCCTCTTCCCCAGGCTAAAGTGGATAATGAGATCCTTAATTACAAAGACCTGGCAGCTCTCCCCAAGGTTAAGTCCATCTACGAGGTACAACGCCCCGACCTCATTTCCTACGAGCCTCATTCCAGATACACGTCCGACGAGATGCTGGAGAGATGTGGCTATGGAGAGGTATCGCGTCTTGCCCGTCGCTCTGGGGCTGCTGTAGGAGAAGAGTCCTGCCGGGGTCCCCAGCCCTGTCCATTGCAGACGGCGTGGCCTCCACAGTGCTGGCCCCCAGGCTCTTCTAAATGGGAATTTATAGCCAACATTTTAAACTCAAGAGATTTCATCCAAAAATCTGGTTTTCTGGCTTTTCTTGAAAAATCAGAGCTGGCAGCATTAAACCTGTATTTCCACCACCCGGATATGGGTAGCGGCGCCCCCTGTAGACAGGACATGGGCCGCCCCATTCTCCTCAGTCCCTACCGCTCCCTGTTAACCCCAGCAGTGAGGCTAAGAGCCTCTGACCACTTATTACTTCTTCTTTTAGTGGAGAAATTTTTCTTCCTCTTAGCCCATGGCTCTCATCTGCTGCCAAGCTCAATGGCCGTTTAGGTTTATGACCCCTAATCAGGCACGTTCTCTGGTTTGTGCACCTGGCCTTAAGCCCCAGTGTGCAGAGGAAAAGACACTTTTATAAAGACTCAGTAGAGATGGCTTTTGAAATCATTAAGTGGTTGCTGAACAAGAGAAAGTGTTCTCTGGAGAAGGCAGAGCGGCCATCACACGGGTGGTCCTGGCGGTCCTGGTGGTCTGTATCCCAGGACATCTCTAACCCCATACCAGCCCCTGAGCTGTGATGACTGAGAACAGAAGGAGCCCTGGCCTGGTGGGCAGGGACCCAGGGTCTTGTCCCAGCTCCACCACAACCAGCCTTGTGACCTCAGCCAAGTCCCTGCCTCTCTACGGGACTGGGTGCTGTTTGGGTGAAGAGCCCGTGCTAAGATTATCTGGGTTCTGGCCCCTGAAATAGAGCAGGTACAAGGGATCGCATGTTTGGTAGAAGTTGGTTCTCCTGAGGTTAGAAATGACAAACCAGGACCCACAAGCCACAGCCAGCCCCAGATTTGATTTGTTTCATTCACAAAGTATCTTTTTAAAATATTAACTAGTTGTCTACATGCAAACATTGGGAGTCTTCACCTAAGAATCTGCATTTCTGACTTGCGTCGTTAAACCCAGAGGCTGTGTTAAGGCTGGGCAGGCGCTCCAGCACACCCCGGTCTCTGAGCAGCCACTGCCCTCTTCCGCCAGGACATTGTGTCTCCAGATGGCTGCACGTCCCACAGGTCAACTCTCTGGTTGATGGCAGCAGCCTAGCCCTTGCCTGGCCCTACATTCGGGTCTCTGTCCTCGGCATTGTCCCCATGAACCACAGAGGAGGCATGAGCCAGTAGACAGACGGGGAAGGGTGGTGGAAATAGCTCTCAGCGAGCCGTGGAGAAGCCCGGGTCTAAGTCAAGAGCTGCCACTTCCTCCCCAAGAGGCTCTGAGTGGCCCTGAGCCTTCACATTTCCTTCCCGGGCCTTGGTTTTTCCATCTGTATGAGGAGGCATACTCCCAAGGTCTCCTACCTGCTATCGGCAGCTCTGACATCGTGGAGAACATGCCCAGGGGAGGCTGCGGGCCCTCCTCTGCCGAGCCATCTGACAATACTCTGCCCGTTCCTCTCACCCTCTCTCTCCTATTGCTCCTTCCACGCCTGCCTTCAAACTCTTCGCTCCTCAGTCGCTGGGAACGTTATCTCCCTATTCCCAGGTAACTAAGCTGAGATAGAATTAAGTTGATTATAATTGTGTCCCTTTGTGCTGACCAAGAAGACCCCAGACTTCACCCCTCCCCAGCCCCCACAGGGCCTGAGCCCTTGGCCACGGTGCACTTCCCAACCAGGCAGTGACGGAGGGGCTTGGGGCGTGCCCTGCAGGCAGCAGCAGGGGCGTAAAGGATGGGCAAACCCGATGTGCCCTTTCTACCTGGAGATGGGCTCCCTCAGGCTCCCGGGGCTCCCAGTCAGGATTCCAGGGCCTGACCCCTGGGTGCCGTTCGGGGCCCTGCTAGCGATGGCAAAGCGCGGGAGACTCTCTGCCATCTCTCGGGCTGTGCGTGTAGCTCAGGGAGGGAGTCTCTGTATTCATGCCTCAGCCCCTAGAATCCCAGATTCCGCTAGACCCGCCAGACCACAGGCCCACCTAACCACGGCCTTGCTCACAGCACACTTCCTCCCCCAGGACATCTACGAGAACCTGGACCTCCGGCAGAGACGGGCCTCCAGCCCGGGGTACATCGACTCCCCCACCTACAGCCGGCAGGGCATGTCCCCCACCTTCTCCCGCTCGCCTCACCACTACTACCGCTCTGGTAAGGAAGGGGAGGCCCCAAAGGGAGAGGAAGAGCCGGGGGACAATGCAGGGACGTGGTGTCCCTGGGCTGCAGAGCCTGCCCAGGGCTTCCCCAGGATCCCCGCCACAACGTGGCCCTCCTGAGGCCTGTGGCCACCTAGGTGAAGGGCTGGGCCTCTCTGAGTCCCCATGGTGTCCCTGGCAGGGGTAGAGAAGGGGTATGTGGCACCGAGAAGCGGAGGGAAGGTGGGTGGTGGGCTGCCAGGAAAAGGGGTGGCGGGCAGCCCCGCAGCCCTGGCTGGGAGAAGATGCCTCCGCCTGCCTCCTGGGGCCTGGCCTTCCCCAAGGGGCCCTGCACGGTCACCCCGAGGGGAGGGGGAAGCAGGCTGGGATGGAGGAAAGGAGCTCTGCTGGGGAGCTTAGAGGGACGAAGATGCCTTCCCAGAGCTTGGTAGAATTGATTCTTACCCCCGCGAAATCTGCCTTTGGAGTCCAGCCAGGAGGCAAGGTCAAGCTTGTTTCTGCAGACGCGGTGCATGAGAGCACATGCTTCTTCCGGCCGGAGCCTGAGCACGCTGGAACGCCCCAGCCCGTCCCCACCCCTGCTGTCATCACCTCACCGCTTCCTTAACTGCCACCGCGTTAATGCCTGTTTTCTCTGTGCCTCTGTTCTCTCTGGGGACCACTGTCTGCGTGCCCCAGGGCCCGAGAGTGGCCGGAGCTCTCCATACCATAGCCAGTTAGACGTGAGGTCCTCCACTCCGACCTCTTACCAGGCTCCCAAGCACTTTCACATCCCAGGTAGGCACTGCCAGCCCACAATGCCTGGCATGGGTGCATGCTCCAGGGGGTCTCCAGAGCCTGGGCGTCCCACTCAATGATGTACAGGCACCAAGGAGAAGCCAGTTCCTGGGGGACCCTCCCTAACCAGTCACCCACACTAATTCCGCCCACCAGCCCCAACACCCCCAGGGGTGTTAGTCCACCCATTTGACAGGACAAGCCTCGATCAAAACCTCAAGGCAGCAGCCCAGGGAAGAAAAGGTGCAGGGAACTAGTGTGAAATTCCCCGAATGCTCAAGCCCCTGAGGGCACAGCAGTGACACACAGTGGCAAAGGCCACCAGCTTAGCATCAGAGCTCTTGGGGCGAATCCCAATACCGCTGCTAATAAGTGTATGACCTTGGGCCAGTGGCTTGGCTTCCCCAAGCCTCTGTTGTCCCCCCGTTACAACCAGGCACTGTCGTGGGCCCGGAGCTTGTAGCTGTGCTCAGCCCAGCCCAGACCCTGCCTTCGTAGTCCTGGTATTTATGTTCTAACATGGGGAGAGAGATAATAAATAAGTAAAGGATCATTTCAGGTAATGATAGATTCTCTAAACATACATAAAAGAGGGCACCATGAGAGATGACTAGGGCCATGTGGTCAGGAAGGGCTTCTTGGAGGGAACATTAAAGCTGAAAGGTGAAAAGGAGGCCACCTGCGAAGACCCCAGGCAAAGACATCCCGGTAGAGGGAGCAGCAGGTGTACAGTCGGTGCGACTGGAGGTGGCGCTAGGAGATGAGAGGAAGGCAGGCGCTGCGTGACTTGCAGGTGTGGTTCAGACAAGGTCTGAGTCAGGCAGAGCCAGGCTGGGCCCGGTCTCCTAACTCTGCGCTCAGGTTTTCACTCCCCACTCACTTTCCCCCCAAGAGCTCGTCCTGCTGTTTCATCTACACCTTTCTCAACTGCCCCAAAGGGGTCCCCTCCTGTGTGTGTTTGAGGGAGGGGGAGGGACATAATGCTGAAACTTGGCTGCAGCATCCTGGGGACTTTCACCTGGAGGTAGGACCCTGGGTGGAGGCAGAGCTCACCTTCCTGCATGGGTTCTGCTGAGCATGCGCCACCTGCCTGCATGCCCACCATTCGAGCCCCAAGCCCCTCCTCGGCACCATCTGAATCCATCTGTTCCTCTCGCCCCACCTTACTTGGAACCTGTTGGGATGAGGTTGGAAGTTCAACTTTGGAAGAGGAAGTCCACCAGGGGAAAGATGGTGGCCCCTTGGAAAAAGTTGCTGACCATCTCTTTCTCCTGAGATCAACTGACCAAGTACTGTCTCCTTTTCTCCTCCTCTCTCTCTCTCTCTCCACCCCCACCTCAACCTTTCTTGGTCTGTCTGGCAGCTGGAGACAGTAACATCTACCGGAAACCCCCGATCTACAAACGGCATGGTATGGTCAGAGACAGACAGGGCTTGGCCAGACAAGGAAAGGGGGGATGTTAACCGTCTTTGCAGATGGCTCTGCCCAGGCCACCAGGAGCCACATAATGCAAGGCCACATCTTGGTCCTTCTTGTTGGCTGTCCCCCATCTGTCAGGGTGACACTGGGGAGGAGGTTGGTGTCATTTCAAAAGAGCAAAGGCCTCATGTCTTCTAAATCCTTTCCCACCACCTTACTAATCACTGCTGTCTGGTGTCCTAAATTCCACGATCAGAGAACCCCTTGTAAAATGTACGTACCCCTGGAAGCATCGCACTCCAAGGCACTGATATTCAAAAATGTTCATTAGAATCACTTGAGATGCACACACGTTCCTGGGCCCCCCTCCCACACCAACTTGCTGAATTAGAATTTTGTATTTGTAACAGTTTCTCTAGGTGTGTCTGATGCCCAGCCCAGCTTGGGACCCACTGCTCCAAGCTGGTCTCAGTCACTGTCTCCTGAGAGTGGATGGGTTCTTAGAGAGCAGATGCAGATGAGAAAGGAGCAGGGAGTCACTTCATTCTTTCATTCATTCCTTCATTAGTGTTTCTCAAAGAATAGTCTATGGGCCACATGCCCCCGAGAGACTTATTAAAAAGGCACGGTCCCTAGCCCTGGCCCTGCCCCAGACTCCCTTAATCAGAAATACTGAGTGTGAAGAATCTGCACTCTAACTGGCTTTGTCCCTGATTTCAGCCTGCACTCAATATGAGATCCACCAACTCCTCGTCACCGACACCTCCATTTTTGCAAAAAGCACTTATTAAGCCTCAGTTGAATAAGTACATCCCTTCCTTTGGGGCGCAGAGGAGCAGCTGTGTCCCTGTGCACCTCACTGACTTAAGGCTCTGGTGGATAACAGAGTTGGCAGAGTTCAGAGAGGGGCAAAGCAGCCCTGAACCAGGATCTGAACTAACTGGCTGGTGGAGGGGACAGTAACAGTATAAATAGTGGCTCTGGGTGCTTAAGACCCTACGATTTAGACAAACATCCTCAGTTTCAGAGGGGCCAAGCAGCGGGCCAAGGTGAGTCTGTGAGCATGTACATGTAGCTGTGGAGGACACGCTACACACAGGCCCCCGAGTAGCCATAGAAAGTCACTGACTCCGACAAAGGCAGTTCGGCTTTATATCCAGAAAAGGCCCACAGGGCCCAGGCTTCCCAGGACTTCATGGGATTTCCCAGGTGGGCTCTGCGGGGTAGCTCCAAAGCAGATTCCAGAGGAGTGTGGGGTGGAGGTGGATTGCATGTATAGGAGGGCAGATGGAAAAGCTAAACGCGATTGGCCAGGAGGGGCTGCCCAGAACCCTAGCCCTGGCCCTGCCCCAGACTCCCAGGGGAGAATTTGGCTGCATGCAGTGGGTCATACCTGCAATCTTAGCACTCTGGGAGGCTGAGGCAGGAGGATCGCTTAAGCTCAGGAATTCCAGACCAGCCTGAGCAAGAGCAAGACCCCGTCTCTACTAAAAATAGAAAAATTAACTGGATGTGGTGGTGTGCACCTGTAGTCCCAGCTACTCGAGAGGCTGAGGCAGGAGGATCACTTGAGCCCAGGAGTTTGAGATTTCAGAGAGCTGTGATGACACCACTGTTCTCTAGACCAGGCAAAAAAAGAAAAAAGAAAGCTTTAGAAGCAAGTGCTGCTGGGAGAGGGTGCATAGCCTGGGGCTGGCTAAAGGTTGATCCCATGACCCTCTGCTGCTCTGGCTCCACAGAGCGTAGAGCTTGACCCTAGAGCTTCCGTATAGCTGATCCTGAGAAATGGTCATGGAGCCACACTCATTTCCCCAGCCCCTCTCTGCCATACCAGCCTGTCACTCATCTTTGGGCCACTAAAAGTCATTCGTAAAGCATTTGTGTTTGCAATGAGTCTTTTGGTCACCCTTGTCATGGGCTTACTTCAGGTGGAAACTTGAAGCTGGATGGCACCTGAGCCAGCAGACCAATTCTGACACCTACAGATGGGGAAACTGAGGCAGAGATGGGCAGGATCTGCCCTGTGTTACAACTGAGTTAAATGGCAGAGCTAAGCAGAGCTTTGCTGACTTCCTGTCCAGTGCTCCGTCCTTGGGGCCATGTAGCCTCCCCAGACCAAATGTGGCATCTCAGGATATGAGGAGGTTGACCCGACTCAGCACACATCATGGCCCTGCCATCCCCACCCTAGATGTGGTTCAAATCCATAACAAGGCAGGCTTCTAAAGGGTTAGGAAGATGAGGGTTGGGACTCACCTGGGACCTGTCCATTCTTACTCCAAGGAGCCACAGCCTTAGAGTCCACTCTGGAGCAGACCTGGGAATCCCTGGAATATACTGGAAAGAGCCTTGGGCTGGAGTCTGGCCAAGTTCTGACACTAACTTGCTGTGTGGTCTCAAGCAAGCCCCTTCCCCTCTCTCCAGTTTAGATACCCAAATGTAAACTGAAGGGTTGGCCCCAGCGCTCCATATCCCAGACCCTCCTACCAGAGACTCCTGACCTGGGCTGGAGGCTGGTAGAGACAGGAAAGGGTACACAGTCTCAGTCAAGGCATCCTGCCTTCCTGAGGCATTCTCCTTGGGTCCTTTACAGGTGATTTGTCTACAGCAACCAAGAGCAAAACAAGTGAAGACATCAGCCAGGCCTCCAAGTACAGCCCAGCCTACTCGCCAGACCCCTACTATGCTGCGGAGTCTGAGTACTGGACCTACCATGGGTCCCCCAAAGGTAGCCTCCCTGTGGGAGCCTGAGACCAAAGCCCTATCACCTGTGCCAGGGACACAGGAGGTCAGGACAGACAGCACCCACCCTTTCACATGACCATTCTGAATGAGAGCGTTTAGAGGGTATATAACTGAGGATTTTTAGTCATGCAACTGACATGTACTGAGGGCCACCCATGGCCCTGGGGATGCACTGGGGAGCAAAGTAGATCAGGTTGCAGCCCTTGTGGAGGAGACAGACAGAGGTCCCAGCCGTGAGAGGGAGATGGTACACAAGAGGTGGAAGGGATGAGGACAGGGCACGGTGTCAGCCAGAAAAATGACAAAAGCACCTCAGGTGCAGCGACTCAGCCACCATAGGAAGGGAGACGGGGTAATTCAGCGGAGAGTGTAGAAACACGTGCAAAGACCCAAGATGCGTGTGCAGGCTCCAGTGGAGGAAAGGAAAGGCTGTCAGCTTAGCCTTGAGCTCAGAGACAGGGAGAAGCAGTTGGGGGAGTGGGGATCCCACAGGGCTTTGTGGGTTGAGGTACGGATTTTGGTTATTATCCTGCACGGTGAGATGCCACTGAAAGTAGTGACATGATCACATTTGTGCTTTTGAGAGACCAATTTGGCTGTGGGGTGAAAAATGGTTTGGAAGATGGAAAAAGAGAGGATGTGGGGAGATGGAAGGCTCTTGTAGGCACCCTGGCAAGGGATCCTAGTGATCTTCGGGGCCCCAGCCCACCTAATCAGGCAACTCACGCTGTTCCTTTCAAGTATAGGGAGGGATTGTCAACAAGATCCACTTTGATTGAACACACATTGTTACTAATTGAATGTCCATTCTGAGCAAAGCTTCACGGAAGCTCAGAGATGACTCCGTCATTACCCTCAAAGAATTCTCCATTTGGAAAAGGAAGTAATTCACAAATATAACTACACCCAAAGTTGCCCGTGATTAGCATCCACGGGAGATGGTAAGTGTCCAGTGGCTGCAAACCCAAGAGAGACCACTCCCAACAGGTGTGGGGATATCTTAGATGAGACTATTTCAATTGCAAAAAAAAGGAAAAGGAAAAACCACCTCCAAATGCCTCAAGCCAGGGCAGCTGAGTGGGGAGCACAGGCGGAAGCTGAACCTGTCTGTCCTTTGGCAGTGCCCCGAGCCAGAAGGTTCTCATCTGGAGAAGAGGACGACTTTGACCGCAGCATGCACAAGGTGAGCAGGGCGCACCACTGACCACGATGCTTAGAGGGTACATCACTGAGGATTTTTTCATTTGCAAGTGACAGAAACCAAATTCAAACTCACCTATGATAGAAAAAGAAATGCATACCTTTGCAAAACTGAAAAGTCAAATGGGAGGATTAGCTTCTGGTGGACGAGGTCTAACTGCTCAAAAAAAAAAAAAAATGCCATCAGGAAGGTGTCTCTCTCTTCTCTTGTGGAGCTTCCCTCTGCTTTGGCTTCATGCTCTTTTCCCGTCGTGGTGAGTGGGTGCCAGCAACCCTCCTGTGTTGCTGGTGGGGATGTAAAATGGTCCAGCCACTGTGGAAAACTGTTTGACGGTTCCACAAAAAGTTGAACATAAAATTACCATACGACCCAGCAATTCCACTTCTACATAGATACCCAAAAGAATTGAAGACAGAGACCCAAATCCATGCACACCCACGTTCATAGCAGCACTACTCACAACAGCCAAAAGGCGGACACAACCCACATGTCCATCAGCTCATGAACAGATAAACAAACTGCGGTGTAAACACACACTGGAACATTACTGAGCCATAAAAGGAGACGAAGTGGCGACACGGGCCACGACGTGGATGAAGGTCGGGAACATGCTGAGTGAAAGAAGCTGGACACAAAAGCCCACATGCTGCGTGATCCCGTTTATATGAAATGCCCGGAACAGGCAAATCCATGCAGACAGAGCAGAGATGGGCGGTTACCGAGGGTTGGGGGATGGGGAGGGGCTGCTTAACAGCTTCAGGGTCTCCTTTATTACCCATCGTTATGGGGTAACAGCGATGTTTGGAGTGAGATAGAGGTGGTCACTGCACAACATCGT